>RJWJ010006073.1:0-64498 GCA_004363605.1 Indri indri
ATCATGCCTTGTACTGGAGTCCCATGGTCATCATAAAGTGGCCACTGCCAGTATCCTCCGGTTTCTTTGAGCTGCCCAGTTGAGGCTTGTGTGGAGGCTCAGTGTTTGGGGACAGGGCATGCTCCCGGGAGTGTTCTTTCAGTCTTGTGACCATGCAGGGGTGGCAGGGTTTGGCATTAAGTGACTCAGAGGCTCCCCCCTTAACCAAGCCTGAGCCCTGCAATTCAAGTTCACTCACAGAAACCTCACTGGAGATTGTTTTTCCTTTTGAACAGATTTCTTATTTTGCCTAATATGTTGCAATCCTCTGTTAGTGGCCAGGTGACATGTGTTGGAATGCTGGTGTGTGTTGCCAAGCTAAACAGATGCAGGAGGATTTGTCTGAAGGGCGGGGGAGGAAGAGAGGGAGGAAGAAAGTGGGAGGTGTTGGGGGTGGGGGCACAGGGATCGAACAGTATTTATGGAACGGAAATCAGAAGGGGTTTTCAAGTCATTGCTTTAAAACTCTCAGAAAAGTATTCTAGGTTCTTGCGAATATTTCCAAGCCTGTCGAATGGCTTTTTCATTTCCCACCCTGCTTTCAGAATGGTGTTTAAATGGCTCCGCACAGCAGAAAGGATTAAACGTTAACCTTCTGCTCTGCACGGGCCACTAGTCATCAAAGTTTTTATTAGTTTATTGATATTTCTGCCAATTAACAAGTTGAATATGTCAAGGAAAATGCAGACTGGATAAAAAGAATTCCACTCGTTTTGATTATCCAGCATGTTAAGAAGACCCAGGACCAGAAGTGGATTTATTGGGGCAGTGCGGGGAAGCGTCATAGTAGCCAGGTGGTTCCCCAGGCGTTCTGATTTGCAGTCTGGGCTGAGAACAATTAAGAAGTTAATGTTACTGACAACCTAAATCTGGGTTTGGTTAATAACCCTTGATGTAAATACTGATTTAGTGCATTTATTTTCACCTGTTGTTCCTTCATCCACGCCCCCACCCCCCAATCTACAGTGCGTTTATGTGGTGCCTCTTGCTGGAGGTGGGAGGTGTCCTTTTGTGGCTCAGAGGTCCACAAAATATGAATACATTTCCATTCCAGCGAGGTTGTACAACACCTGTGCAACAGAGTGTTCCAGCTGAATATTTGCAAAGTATGTATAAAAGAGCTGATCTCCCAAAATAGCTTAGAAATGAAAGGATCAATTTTCTCCTCGGTTTCCAGCTGTAAGAAGTGAGTGAAAGTGAATTCAGTTCTAGCCGTGGCAGGACCAGTCTATCCTGTTACGGCTTGTGTGCCAGCACCACTTTTTTCTCCAGGTAACCAAAGTGTCTTCCTGCTGTAAATATTAACTGAGAGCATTTTTGTGGCTTTCGAAAACTCCTCTTCTTGAAGGGTTGGTTGGCCAGTTGTCAAATTTTCATGAATTTTGGGGAAGTAATAATAGGTGGTTTCTTCCCTACAGTATTTAGAGCGGAATATTAAAAATGAAAAGGGCTGTAAAGGTTACCTGGGCCAACCTCTCGTTTTTTAAGAAGGAAAGTGTGGTAGCTTGTCCAAGGGCACACAGGGAGGTGATAGCAGAGCTTGGACATCAAGTGGCCTGATGCCCAGACCACCACTCCTCCTGTTACACTCATCACGGGGGAGTGTTAACTGTAGCTAAATCTTGGCCATCTGGAGTCTCCTGCAAACGAACTGCCCATAGATTGGCCAATAGTTCACACTGTCCTATTGCTGTCTTTCATGCCTTCTTAAATGGAACATTCTAAACATGTCCCAACAAGTTTTTGATTTACTGGCCCCTTCCTAGCCGTGGATTATTGTATGATCTAGTCATTCTTTATGTAAGCAAACATTTATCTATTAACAATACTGTCAGGGCCTCATAAGGTATGAATGTATATTATAGTACACTTTGCTTCATCAAAGTTCTTAAACGACCATAATCATTAAGATGTTTGCTGCTTAGTGTTTATTTCTCATTTCTCTTATCAATTACCACTTTTTGTAGCTCACTTCCCTTTTTTTAATTTGGTCTTTCCAACACGGTAAGGCTTAGGTGTTTAGCTGAACTTGTTAGCATAGTTTATAAAGTAAGAATAAATAGGCCGAGAGTCAGGACAAAGGGTAGTTATTTTTTTTGAGTAAAGTGCATGATCTGTCTTTTGTCTTTCTCTCCCTTAGCTCTCTGCTTATTTCACCCCTGTCCTCTTGGAGCACCTCTTGAATCAGATTTTTCTAAGGTTCGAATGTAAGAATTCAGTGGGTTAATATATACCAGCTGTTTAGAATAGTGTCTGGCACATATTAATGCTCTATGAAGGTCAGCTGTTCTGATTGTTTTCCCCTCTGAAAGAGGTGATGTTAATTCTTTACATATGTTTAGGGATTGGGATTGGATATGCAGCAAATTTATCCACTGAATTTATGTCAGAAAATATTTTAGTTCATCTTAATTTTTTTTTATTGCTATCTGGATTAGGCCCTTATCCTTTTAGGGTTAATGAATTTTCTACTGTATCATTATGAAAGAACTATGAAAAAAATCAATAAAAAATATTTTTAAAAAAGATTTTATGATTCACTGGACTACCAGGCATCAGCAACTTTTATTTTTATGACCTTAAGTTAAAAGGACTTTGAAAGCTTTCGTGGCTTATTTTCTTCTTTTTTAAAGGCCAAACCAAGATCACTTTTTGGTAATGGCTACCTTTCCTTTGCATGTATTTCTCAAAAAGTTCTTTTTGGTTTTTATTAAACTCAAAATAGTTTTTACAATTTAAAAGTTACCCTTTAGAGTGATGTTAGTTAAAATAAAAATTAAGGATTATTTTAAATAACTCATAGCTAATAGCCTTTTCCAGGAAATTTTAGAGCTCTATAAATTATGAAAACCAAATTATAAACCAAGCTGTGTGGTTGATCTTGGATCAATAATTTTATCAAGAGTTTTGTTATTACACCTACCAATTGTGCGTTTTGCTATTGAGTAGGATAAAAGCGTAGGAATTGAGTGAATAGTTTCCTTCACTGATTATGGTGTTTGATGATAATTATATTAAAATGTACCTTTTATTTTTTCATTTTTATGTTTTCCCAACTTAACACTGAATGTGCTTCTCTCTAATCTCTGAATTTCAGGAGTCTATTAATAAGTATGTGTAAAGAATTAGTTGCTAATTTTGGATGTGCTTGAAACGAGATTGTCAGCAAATTACATTTTAAAACCTAGGACTGCTGTGTGTTATGGATTGGGCGTCGTCCCTGGTATAAAAGATAATTGACAACTTATGAAAAATAGAAAAACGTTATTACTTCATTTTTCCCATATATTAGACTTTCTTTATACTTTTAAGGTAGTCAAAGTGTTTTTTAAATAAGATCATGGAAAGTTTTTCTTGCCAGATTTATTTCGTGTTAAGATTTTACAGTATTAAATTTTATTATTAATAGGTAGTAGAGACTAGAAAACCAATCTGTGCGGAGAAGTTTTCTCACTAAACAATAAACGTAAATAAATGCTTATTCCCAAAGCCCAGTGAGGAGAGAGTAGCTGTTCAATGGTATTGCTAGGAGGAAATTAATATTATTATTTAACTCAGCTCTTCCCCCCAGCCCCCACAACAAAAAACAATAAATTAAGTCCAGAAACGTTGGTGATTTGCCTGCGGTTGCTACCTTTGTAAACATAAGTGACACTTCCTCTTACGTTCCAGGTACTGTGCAAAGTTCTGGAGATGCAGGTGTTCAATAAGACAGACGTGGCCACTGTCTTTGTGGGCCTGTAGACTACTGTTGTTTGTCTTTATGAATGATGGAGGTACTAATGCAGAAAATAAGTACATGCTTTCACAAATATGCCGAAGGGAGAAAACGGGAAGCTGGGACAGAGGAAGTAATGGAGGGGCCAAATTGCCGAAGGGGGATGGGGGAGCTTCCGTCTCGGGGGCAGCTGCGAGCTGGGGCCTGACGATGAGAGGGAGCCGGCGTGGGCGGGCGGTGGGCGCAGCCCCTCACCCGGCGTCCTGCGCTGGGAGAAGAGTTGCACGTGTCGGAGGAACAGAAAGGGTCATGTGAGTGAGGGAGGGGGACAGTGGCCTGAGATGAGATGAAAGGAAAGCAGGAGCCCCTGGGCCTTTCACGCCGTGGAACGCGTCCGCTCATCTGACCGTGAGCGACACGGAGGCGCCTTGGTAGATGTGAAACTCGAACGACCCGGGCTTCTCTGCAGCCTGCGGAAGGAAAGTCGGCATCCACGTGCAGCATCCGTGTTTCCCGAGGAAAAACCAAGTCTGGGATCTAGAATTTGTGTCATTGTTCCTCTCGCAAATGCTTAGGAGGCCACTTTTTGTTTCCTCTTAAAATATTCTGTGCCACGTGTGTTGCCTCTGCCGAGAGATTATAGATAAAAGCACAGTCAGGAACGTGTGTGAGGACTTAGATTTCTTTATGTCTTTAGAATCCATCTTCACTTCGGCACAGGAGTTTAGTCTTTTGATTTGTTTGTTCAATTTTCGAATGCCAATATTTGTGTCTGTCATGCAGCCAGTTGTGTGATTATTGACAATGTGGTATTGTGGATAGGGCGCTGTGACCACTGGGCAAAGGGACTTCCCGTTCTGTGAGTGCTAAGCTACAAGGTGCTGTGCTTCAGACCAAAAGGTTGTGAGATCTTCGGTGTGGATTTTACGGTCTGGCGTTAAAACTGTAGTTAGAGAGTGCGTCAGCATATCCTTCTGAAGTTAAACATGGGAAAACAGTGTGGCAGGGCAAAAATGGCCACAGATTTTTTTTTGTTTCCTCCCTCCCCCATCCAGAGATAGAGTTTGTTTCCCCTCCTGTTGAGTCCAGGCTGGCCCTGTGATTGTAGCAAAGCGATGCTGGGCTCCTTCTATGCTTAGCCTTTAAAAGGACTGGCGGCACCTTCCTCTTCTGCCTTGTGGAAGTGCTTGCTTTGGGAATCCCGCTACCATGTAAAGGAGCTGAAGTGAGCCACGTGGAAATCCCAGCTTTCTAGCTATCCCCACCAAAGTGCCAGACAGATGGGAAAAGCCACCTTGAACGTTCCAGCCCGTCACCATCTGAGCACAGTCAAATAAGAGACCACTGACCTGCCCAGTCGGTCTGCACACCCTCGAGAGGTAACAAATGGCTGCTGTGTTATGCCCCGAAGCTGTGGGGTGGTTCGTTAGTGACAGATAACCAAAAGAGACAGTGTCGTTACAGTCCTGGGGTATTTAAACTTTGCCTGTTCAACGGAGCCGGCTTCTGTAGGTAAGCTCTGTGGAGTGTGGGATGGTGACGTCCTTGGCGGGCTCTTTTCCCGGAAGCTGGAGGAGGGTAGCCACACACAGGATGGGCACACCAAATAGTTCAGGGATACACTTGGCTTAGACAGCTGAGAAACAGCTGCAGTGGCCCAAGTGAGTTGCAAGGGTGGGTGTTTTGTTATCAAGAATAGAATTACTCAACTGAAGGGAAAAAGATGTGTAGTTTAAGGAAATTCACCATATTCTTAGAAGTTACTGAAAGGGAAGAGTTAGCCTAGGCCTGTATCAAGATCCAGTTCTTTCTTAATCTGATTTAATAGGTGGATGATGATGGACTTCTTCCCAGTAATAAATAATGGTTCAGTATAGGATGATAATCTTAATTTTCTTGCCTCTCAAATGTTATGAATTTCAGGTCAGATATGTGTCCTGTAGGCCTTTCTCACCATAGCACTTGGTAACATGTTTTTTACATAGTAGGTGCTCAGTAAGTGGGTTAAATTTAGTTTCTGTAATAATTTGATTCAGGTAGCATCTGATTTAACTATTTGCCTTAAAGCAAAATCTGTCATTGTGTACAAAATCGCAACAAGCAGTATCTGTTACAGATCCTACTTACATACTTTAATGGATTTTTTCCATGTCATATGGTTAAAGCCACCTACATCTTAGACTCCCACCCCCCAAAAAATTGACAAGCATAGAATTTCATATTTCTTGAATAATTTGGAGAGATACACAGGCCAGGTTATACATCCTAAGGGTGATAGTGTGTGAAGACCTCAGGCAGTTTGATCTTGGGTCTTCTTGGAGGGAAGGACAGTCTGGCAGCTGCACCTGCCCCTCCCTTACGCACCTCCACGTAGCGGGTGCTGCTGCACACCTGGTCCCTGACTGACGCTTGGGTCAGGGGTATTTCATTTGGAGAAGGATGGAGTGGATGAGGCAGGAAAACTTTAAAAAGCACGGACTCTCCACCCTGGCGGTGCATTAGAATGCTCTCTGGGCATTTAAGCAGAACAACGCTGAGGTCGCATTTCCTAGGCAGCTCTGTAGGAGTCCCAGCCTGCATGTCATTTTTTTCATGCCGTATGGCTTAGTGCCTGCAGGAAAAACCGATTGGTTTAAGTCTTTGGCCTCTTTTGACACTTTTTAATACTAATGTTTTATTAGAGATTCTTTTTCAACTTAATAGCAATAAAAAATTAATGCTGGCTTTATGTTTAGGTTTCATTTGCAGTTTTTAAAACAGCATGCTGGAGTGTCGTAACTACATAAAGTACTTGATTTAAGGTCCATTTCTGCCACCGACAAATTCTGTGCCGCCTGATCACTTTTCTGAATCCGCTTCCTTATTTGTAAATTGACAATGCTTGCAGTAGAGTTTCTGTAAGGAATCAGTGAGATAACTTTAAGATCTATGTAAATGCCAATGTGTTTTACAAATGTGCTCGATTATAGTTTCATTACTATTAATAATAAAATGCTTCCTAGAGGAAGTTAATAGTCCCCTGGCCCCAAGACTGTATAAGGAGGATTTTAAGCTTAAGCATGATGTCGCGAACAAAGTGGTCAATTTGAACTGTGCGTGTTGCTGGGCCCTGGGTAGGTAATTGCAGGGCTGTGTCGAGTGTCCGTGGTTACGAACTTTCGTACGGTTGTGCCAAGGCATATTTCAGTGGAGCAGGCCATGTCCTGCTGCTGATCAAACATTTCTGTGTCCAGAGACTCAGTTTTTTCCCTGGGGAGTGTTTATTTCTTAGAGCCAGGCCCCGGGTTGGCTGTGCTACCCTTGGCTTTTGGCTGCCAGACACACAGGCGGGTCGGAAGGGAGCTGGCGGGGCAGGTCCCAGAGAAAGGGCTGCTGAAGAGCAGAGAGCAGACTTGCCGCCGACGGGGATCCTGTTCGCCGTGGCCTCTCTGTGGCTGCTTTGCGTGGGAGCTTTGTATCCTGTGGGTCCCGGGGGTGAGGAAGCATGAAGAAGAGAAAAGAAAAAAAAATGCTCTGGTCAAAACATAAGCAAGAAATCAAATAGAGGACGGTGATCCTAGGATAATCCCCGAGGCAGCAGAGGAAGGCAGGCTCTAGCCTGCTTGTCGGGAGCTGGGTTCCAGGGGGGCAGATGAGGGGATGGAATATTTTGGGATGAGAGAGTGTCAGGTTGGTTCAGAGGTGCCTGGTAGCCGGGCAGAGAAAGGTCGTTGGCCAGGTGCGGTGCTAACTGGGAGATCTCAGGTTGTAACTGTTGACAACTCTCAGCCTCACCCGGGTGGTTGCTGGGTTCCTTGGTTACCTTTTATTCTCCGGCTGGCTGGCTTCTCGGTGGGTATAAATGGGGTCATTAAAACCTGGGATTTCAAACTTTGCTTCCAAGACTGCTTCTGAGGTTCTACAGACATTGACCTAAAATTTATTATTTTTAACCTTTAACACCTATGAAGGGATTATAAATATAAAGACATTAAAATACCACAGTAAAACAGCCCATGTCTGTGTTTTATATTTTGAGAGTCTATATATGCTGTTTGAAAGAAAATGTTAGGGATCCATGGGTATAGTCTGCTAGCTTATCTTTAGCTACTTCTGGATTGTTCTGATATCTAAACTGGTTGGGCTGGCTAGACTGCGGTCAGAAATCATCAGTGTTTTGTAAGCACCCAGGTGATTCTAATACAGGTGGTCCATGGTCCACTTTGAGAAAACTTAGTCTAAGAATGTAGTCCCCAATCCCCGGGTCACAGACTGGTACTGGGCCACACAGCAGGAGTTGCTCAGTGGGTGGGTGAGTGAGGGAAGCTTCATGTGTATTTGCAGCTGCTCCCCATGGCTGGCTAGCGTCCTCTCGCCTGCCTGCCTCCCCTCCACCCAACCATGGAAAAATTGTCTTCCATGAAACCGGTCCCTGGTGCCAAGAGATTGGGGACCTCCAGTCCAAGAAGTATTGAATGCCTTATAAAAACTGGCAACTTCTGAAATATTTTCTCCCTGGCTTAGTTATTTTCACTTTTGCCATTATTGAGAAATTTAAAAGATTCTTTTTTACAATTAAAAAAAAAGTTGAAGCATGTCCATAATCTGGTTAGTTCTTTGGTAGAATTAAACCTCAGATAGGCCTAAGAAATCCAGAGTGGCTTTCTTTTCACCGGAAATCTGTACATTTCATAGTTAACAGCATATGATACAGTCTGTTCTGGAGTTGTGGGTCTGACCACCACATCCATCTGGTGCCCTGTGCTGCCTCTGGTCCCACCACTGCTGCTGGGGCCAAGCTCTTATCCAGAGTGGGGGTTTCCTAACTGGTTAGGCTCCTCACTACTTCCAGACTAAGCCCCCTATTCCACCTTCCACATTATAGCCCAAAAGTGTGACTTTCTGAACTGCAAATCTTACCCTCCCATATTCTGCTAAAACCCCCTAGTGGTTCTCATTACCATAGGGTAAATCTACACTTCTCACCTTGTCAGCCTCTTGGCTCCACCCGCCCCTGTAAACACCTCTTGATACAGTGCACCGTCTCTGCTGTCACTCCCCAGGGCCCCTCCGTGCAGGGTACCTCCCTCCTTCCCCTCACACCCTTACCGACAGGGCTTTTGCTGCCTCACTCTGCCCCCGTCCTGTCTCCGTTGTCGGACCTGCAGACATTTGGATATCTGTCTTCTCTATCATATCAGTCTCAAACGAGGTTGAAAAGTTTTTGAAGATAGAGACTTTCGGAATGAAATTGTTCACACAGCTATCGTATATTTGACTGCTTTTACTCTAAAAATGCATTAGTTAAGGTGGGAGAGTGTAAGGGGATATAGCCCCTGCCCTCCGAGAGCTTCCAGTCTAGGGAGAGAGGCAGGTACAGAAAAGACACATGCACAACAGAATGGACGAAATCACGGAGTGGACGTTCAAGAGGAAGTCAGAAGCGAATAAAGTTTTGGATTCTCACGATTGAGGATGCCGAGAGGCTGTAGAGAAGAAAGGCGTAAGGGTGCTGAAGAACGCACAGGAGCTACACGTGCAGAGAAGGGCGCTCTCAGCAGGAAGGCTGGAGGTGAGAAAATCTCAGGTGAATAGGCCTGTGTTGGAAATTAGGGACATGGTTGCCTAGACAGGAAGTGTCACGGGAAGAGTAGGTCAAAGCAAGGGTATGTAGACAATGTTCCCCAGGCACTGGTATCAGGATTTTTTGGTTGGTGCAAGGGTCTGGGGGAGGGGCACATCTGTTTGTAAGCCATTTGAGAGCTGGGCTTTTCTGCATTAATCTCTTCTTTGTTGCACATGCTGCAAGACAGTCGACACTGCTTGATTTGACAAGAACTTGTTTTATGGTCTAAACCAGGAGGCAGCGAATTTTTTCTGTAAAGGGCCTTATAGTAAATATTTTAGGTCTCAGTGTCTAATGTACATTCACAACTAAGGATTATTCACTCACTTGTGAAATATACAGATTCCGAGTGGAGAGAAAGCCTCTCTGAACTTTTAGGTTTCTGCTTTGAGCCAGGCCGGGTGTTCTTGGCAGGACTCTGGCATCTTCCATCCCTGATGCATGCTCGGCAAAGCACCCAGTGTATAAGCCACCATGTGCTGGTAGGTGCTGTGGGCGTCATTTTTAAAGTTAGACAATGCCTCCAGCTGGCCTTTACCGCATGCCTGTGTGTGCACAGCGTGATGTCCACCTGTGTCCAGGTGTAGTGAAGGGAGGACCAGGGCTGGCCTGGCTGGGAAAGCTCTCTGGGCAGGGGCCGAGGGAAAGGAAGTTTGAGCTGGGCTCCAGAGTGAGCAGTTTGATTTGAATTAAAAAAAAAAGGAGAGCTGGTGGGGAGACCAGACACGGCAGAGAGTGAGACGGCACAAGTCAGGACAGGTATCTGGGGTTGGTGAGTTGTAGAGACTTGTCCGTTGTGCAGCTGGTTCGTGGAGCCTTTCCAGAAGCTACTCATGTGCTTCCCACTGGGAAGCTCCAGCAGCCGAGATTGGGGTGGGGGGCGTATGGTAATGGGGAGTTAGTGAGGGCTGAATCTGAGAAATATGCTCTTGAAATTACTTTAAATGCATTACTTTTTGCTATGTCTAACCATAGTTAATGTGTTCATTGTAGAAAAACTAAGAAGAAAGCCGTTATATCTTTATAGTCCATCACCAAGAAATCCATTCGCCGCTACCTATTTGTGAGACATTTGAAAGATACACAGTGGAATTTGGCAAAAGATCAGTTAAAGAAAATGACCTATTTCATAATTAAGTACTTTCCACTTAGGTGACGCTTCCTTACCTCTGCTATATTTTCAGTTTTCTTTCTTTCTTTCTTTTTTTTAATCTGGAAAGGATAACCCCTGTGGAAGTGCTGAGACTACCGGGAGAATGTTAGTCTCCATTGTGGACACTGCAGAAGTTTAAAACCCGTTGGAGTAGTAGCCTTTGTTTCTCATTCTGTGACTCTCTGCCCAGTCTTCGGCACAATTTTCATCATGTTTTCTCTCAACTGCTCCTGCATGGGGGCCTTCTTTAGATTCTAAAATCTCTTTTAATCGTAGGTAGTTATTCCTCCTCCTACCTCTCCATGCCCACCAAACAATATTAAGAAGAGCAAGGTATTATAAACAAGTCAGTAACAACTTCTGCTAACGTTAGGTAAGTTGTTTTAGAGGGTGGAAAATAACAACTTTTTATTCCTTAGTGCATTACAACTGATCTATCGGAACAGTTTTGAAACTGTTCAACGTTTAGTAGTTAAAAGGTTAGTAGAGGTCCCAATTATACAATTCCAACAAAATATCTAAGTGCCTAGTCTGTGCTTGCTTATTTTAGTTTGTTCATTTCATTTCTGGTAACCCGGGAGCATTTTCTAATCTGGTTAACATGCTGTCCTTAGCTGGTGAATCGAGTTCTTCCACCTCAGAGGAGAGACAGGAAGGAGCTCTTTCTAGAAAGGAGGATTGAACTCCTTCTCCTGATCTTATACATCACACTTATCTATCTGATTTTTAAGACACCACTGAAATTTATACACTAAGAAAGTTAAATGAATGTAATAATTGCAAAAAAAAAAGTTTGCAAAATCAGCGATTGAGACTAAATAAAAAGAAAGTCAGTATATTTTGGATCAGTCTAGTTAATCTAAAATTAAAAATGTGCAGCCATTAAATGGTTGAATAGATGAAAAATGAATTTCGCTTTGTATGGCTTCTCTCAGTGACTTGACCATACTCAGGCTTGACCTACAGAGCTCTCCTGTTACAAGAATTTTGATACCCCAGTCGAGTTTTAGTGCTCTCAGTGGGCAGGGCATAATATAGATTGGTATAACATTCTGCATGTAGTTCTGGTACTTTATATCAGCTCATGAAATGAACTTCTCTTCCCTCATAATAAGAAAAAAAGAGAAACCCAAGGAGATATAGAGAACACAAATTCAAAGTGGGAAATCCCTTGGCTAGGTTGTGCTGCATAACAGAAAAACCACGTGTTAATGGATTAGGCCACAAAGGGTTTTTTTTGTTTTTTGTTTTTTGTTTTTCCTGTTCTTGGTACATGTACAGCATGTGTCAGCAGGAGAGCCGTGCTCACTGTGGTCACGGACAGTCCTCAGGATGATGGGAGCTTATCCCAGTGGGCTTCCACCATCACTGCAGTAGGGGAGTTGCACAGTGCTCTACAGGTTCTGTCTGGGAGCGACACACATCACTGCCACCGCACTGCATTCACCAAAGCCAGTCACGTGGCCATGCCACTTCAGATTGGTGAAGTACGTTTTTACCATTGCGCGGAGGAGGAGATATGGAATATTTGAGAACAGCCCTAATGACCAACACCACCCCATTATCCACCTTAATGATCCTGAGGCTCTGGGCAATCAGAAATCCTTCCTCTTCAAAAGACCACGCGGTAAGTCCCCCAGCCAACTGCTGAGGCTACACACCATACCCTTGACTTGTGAGAAATCCCTTTTGAGAAGGTAACTTACCTGACCAACTCCCTGTTACTCACTGCTACAGGTTGTGTTCCCCAAAAAAGATATGAAGTCCTAACTACAAGTACCTCAGAATGTGACCTTATTTGGATATAGGGTCTTTGCAGACCCTCTTGCAGATGTGGTCAAGTTAAGATGAGGTCATTAAGGTGGACCCTAATCCAGTATAACTGGTATCCTTGTAAAAAGGAAAATTTGGACTCAGAAACAGACATGCATATAGGGAGGATGCCATGTGAAGATGAAGGCAGAGATTAGAGTGATGCTTCTACAAGTCAAGGAACACCAAAGAGTGCCTGCAAACCCCCAGAAGCTAGGAAAGGCTTGGAACACATTCCTCAGAAGGAACCAACCCTGCCAACACCTTGATCTTGGACCTGTAGCCTTTAGAACTGTGACATAGTCAATTTCTGTGGTTAAAGCTACTCAGTTTGTGGTACTTTGTTAAGGGAGTCTGAGCAAACTAATGTGCTAATCAAGACACTTTTTATCATTTGCCCTGGGCCTGGCAAGCAGATCCACTGGGAAAATTGAAGCAAGGGACCCCTTGGGAAAGTTGGGTGAATCCTGGCCAGGGTGATGTCTAATGCTGATTGCAGTGCAATTAATTTTTTTCTTTTCCTGGAAGTAGCTTTTAACAAGTCTTTCTCATGTCACAGCTCTAGAAGTGAAGAGTAAAATGTGTTAGTGGAAATTCAGTATTAGCAAGAAGAGGAGTGAGGAGGGACTGTGCTAGCAAAATGAATAATCCATTTTTATTGTGGTGTTGCCAGTAGTTATCAAGACAGATATTTTTGTGGAATAAAAGCTTTAGGACCAGGAGTTGCTTTTGTCAGTGGTGGGAGGGAGAATTGTAGGAGTAGAAGGCTGGTAGCTTCTGTTAGTGCTTTGTTGCATGTGGCAGTGCCCAGCCTTACAGGCAACCTGATTGTATATCATCTTGGTCTTTTCAGTAAAGGTGGTTTATCAAATACTTAACTTTATTTCTTCGAAAAGCTTTTTAGATAATTAAAGTTTACACACTAAAGCATTTTGTTAAACCGTATGCCTGAATATCTTGCTGGAATGTAAACCTATTTTGATGCTATAGCCATACAGAATGATGCCATGGATATTGGTGGGAGTTGTGTCCTTGATCCTACAAGGTTGTGTGGGAAGCAGGTGGTTGGCCCTGCTGTCCGGTTGGGTCTAGGTAGTGATGCCCCGGGCCAGCTTCTGTCCTGTGTGTGGTTCTCCTGGGGCATTCTTAGGACTTGTTCTCTCCCTGTACATCCAACACATGCGTCTTAAAATTCTGAGTAGATGCTTTAAGCAAAGGGTTTCTTAATTGATCACTGCTAGAGAACGAGGTGCTAAATGGTCCAAGCTATATGCTTTTTTCCCCAAACGAAATACTTCCCCTTCTACTGCTAGTGAGGCCCAAATTGTGTGTGTCTGCACATCACATGGATCTGGTGCTTGAGGTCAAGAACTAGTGAGTAGTGAAGTGGTTTATGTTCCCAGTAAGTGGACCCATCCTAAAAGTTCCCGAGAAGCTCACTCACTATTAAGATGTTGAATACAGGTGTGTTTTGAAGCAAGCACAATCCATACGAATCTAATGTATTCTTGATATCCTTTAATCCCTAGTTTTGATGTACAGTAAAATTTAAAATTTCAAAGTTATAGAATTTTTATTCTAGTAAGGATTTATATTTATTTATGTGTTTTAACTGGGTCTTTTTAAAAGGCAAAGGTAAGTAGCATCTGGTTATGTTTGCATAACCATAGTAGTAAATGTTTTTATTAAAGGTAGTAAATTCTGGTATTTCTTATGGATAGATATGTGAGCTATCCTAAAGTCCTGTCCTGCCCAAACTGCTGTTGAGATCCTTGTCCAAACTGACCAAGTACTTTAGACTTTCTTTATAACCATGTAGTAGAGGGCATATATAACCATGTAGAGGGAATATATAACATGAATACCTTTTTGAAAAAGTTTTCTGATCCAGAGGTGAAATAGATGCTAAAAATTGGTTCATCTTTTGCTAAAGAGTTGGTAATAACAGAAATTGAACTCTGGAAAAGAGGATTGTAGGCAAACATAATTATGCTTCATATGAAACTTAATTGCAAAATCTCTCTCAGTTGCGATGCTGCGGAAGTGACTTCAAGGTTCAGTTTGAGGTTTGAAGTGGCAAAATGATAGCTGAAAGAATCAGTGAGCCATTTCTTTGTAATTTTGGATCATCTTTTATTGTTTCTCTTGATAGCTAAAATGAAAATTGTTCTGCAGATTGGTCTGTGACTAAGTAGTTTTCAACACAAAAACTCAGCCTAAGGACTGATGAGGCCTTTCTCAGTCTACCACTGACTTGATCAGGGAATTGTAACGCGGTCGCTCGGGGTCAGGGAAAGTAAAAAATTTAAAGATTCTATTACTCAGGGTCAAGGAAAGTGAAAAACAAAACTTAGATCAAAGACTCTGAAATCTGTTTGCTTTGATGAGAAATAAAGAACTTGCTATTCTTAAATTGTTGCCGCATTTCCTCAGGATATTGTAGTTTGGAATTTAGTATTTAAGGAGTCCTCCCGTGTGTCGATTACCGACCCTGCAAAATCATCCTCTTTGGTTAGAGGGAACTTGGGTTATCGCCCCTGGCTTCGCCTTCTCTGCATCCATCTGCGCTTCTGTCTTTCCTATCTCTAGAGGATTCATAGGGGATTTTTTTCTGTTGTTTAAGTGGGTAACTACTTGGGTGTATCCTTGCATTTCTGTTTTTTCTTGGTTTGTTCCCATGATATCACCAACCAGTAGAGCCAGCTCCCACTTTCTAAGGTGTGCTACTAATAGTAGTAGCACTGTGCACATACAGGTGAACCATTTTACCGCTCTGATCACGACTGTGGCATCAGTGTTAGAGCTGAGGGTGTCGTCTTCTCTAGGTGCTTGTTTAAGGAAATGTGACTTTGTTCCTGAAGTTTTTCTTCCTATAAAAATCCTCATTTTACTTTTATTTTGTTTAGCAATGTGGCAAGGAAAGCAAAATACGAAACTTAAGCCGTTGGAAAGACTGACTCTTTTGGACACAGTGGATTCTAGCTTTGAGTGACACATGGTGTATTTCATGTAGAAGAAGTCATTAGCAATTTACCGCTGGGTTAAATTAAATAAATATTTTAAACATCCTTGTTTCCATGTGTCTAGCTCTGCTAGTGTCTGTGATGGGGAATTTAAGTTGGAGAAGTGGCCCCTGAGCTCAAGAAACATTAACATACATGCTGTTTGGAAAGATAAGTATGTCTTAGTTTTTAGAATTCTGTTTAGAATTCTATCAGAACTAAGGGTGTATACTCCTGTGTTGAAAAACAACATGTGAACTGTGCTGAAAAAAACAATACATGAAGGTATGTCTTATAAATATTTTGCCTTAATGAGAGTGACTATTGCTCTCAAATCTAGTCTCAACTCTCTTGCTTACTTAAATACAGGGAAAAAAATATAAAAACCCAAAAAATAGTATAGTAAGTAACCAGTGATTTCCATATAGTTATCCTGACAGCTGTAAATTTGGATTTTGGGATTTGTACTGGTTAATCATCATTTTCCCTTTCAGTCTGTGAAAGTTTTCCTTAAGATCTGGTGAGATCTGGCTCTTTAAATCTCCTTAATCTTGCTATGATCACATTATTGGTTTAAGACATGGCAGAGTCATTTTGGTGAACTCCAAGGTTTCTCTCTTCTGGCTAAAAATACGTTTCTCTTTTCATATTTCATCACACATTTTGAAAAAAATAACTGTATGTAGAAAGGGTATTTGTGAAGATACCTAGTCATTTTCTGGGTTCTATGTGTGTTCTTTCTTGCTTTTTCTTTGTATTAATTTCAGTCATTTGTTCAGAATTAGGTGACCTGCCACCTATTGTTATGTAGTGAAGGTGAGAGACAATAAATAAATGTTGACTGAATGGATGTATTCAGTATGCCCTACGGTACTTAACAGAAAAACCCAACCCTTACTGTTATTTGTCAACTCCAGGGAAAATGGCCTTTTGTATTTCAAAATTTTTGTGAATGTCTAAGCTTTGCCATGTTATAGGAATTAATGTAAGTCATTCCTGTTGTTTCGATTTGTTTTCAGGGAGGTCAGGGCTTGAGCTCCTCAGCTAGTGGTGTTCGCTATTCTAAGTTGTCTTTTAGGTGTATTTGGGAAATAGATAAAAATCCACCATCCAAAATTTACATCCTTTATCTTCTAGATTTTTCTTCCTTTGGGTTATTTCCCATGTCTGCAATCAGGCCTTTCTCTGAGATCAGGCTCCGGTATTACTCAGTTCAGACAGAAAGAAATGGAAAATAGAGATTATCTAAAAAATCTGTAGGATGAAGGGTCAGTTCTCATTCACTCATACTGGATGTTTCTGACTTTTTTCTTGGAGAAATTCTCACTCTTAGAACAGATATTGAAATCTGTTCTTTTCCAAATGCTGGCTTTTTCTAAGATTCAAACACTTTTAATCAAACTATTTTATGGAAGCAGAATACTGAAAAAATTAAAAGTAAATACTAGATGAACTGTATAGTCAGTCATTTTCCTTGTTTTCCAATTCTTTACAAATCTTATTCAAAAACGTGTTCAATAAGCTGTTATCTTGCTTGCACAATAAATAGAACGTTATCCATTAAGGATGTGGTCTGCTCTCCTAGGAAAAGAATTTAACTTCTTTTCTAAGTAGCTATACACAATTCTCATACATCAAGTTTTTAATTATTTATACACATTCTCACCCAGACAGTGTCATAATTTATAGACAAACACATGGATATATTTAAGTCTAGGGTGGTAAAGAATATAAATGTTATATTAACACTAAAACATAGCCAACTCTGAATTATGCTATTGTAAGCATAAAATGAGCACTACAAGCATTTGCTGAATATTAACCTGTGGAAGTACAGTGCTGTGTTCTATAGATTATAAACTGATGCCACCCCAGTCTTCAGAGTTTCAACAGAGTTATCATACCAGTAAAGGTGCCAAAAGATGTTAATTTGACATCTATAAAAATTTACTGCCCTTTTCTGAAAGATGAGTCATATAAAGTATTTTTAAGTACTTTATAAAAAAATACCATGTTCTTTTCAATTCTAGTAACTTGTTTGTTTGCTTTTCATTTAGGTGTAAACTTTGGTCATTGGATGTTTTACATATGAAGGCATCCTATGAAAACAAGTTATACTTATCTAGTCTTCACTCTTTGTCATGTTGATAAAATGACCCTTACCAGGAAACTGTTTTATTATGTATAAAAGTAAGTCGCAATAGATGTAGGGTTTCATAAAGTTAGTGATAATCCCAGCAGCTTGGAATGTCAAATTGAGGGCTGATCGGAGCTAATTGAGACAGGCCAGTTTGGATAAGCAACTGAATCTTAAACACCACTAAACCAACCCTATGCTGGATGTTGGGATTGCAGTGATGAAGCTGACCTCATCCTGACCCTGGAGGTGATCTTCCTGCACATAAACTGCATTTGGAAATTTTCATGATTTGAGGGTCATCTATGGTGACCAGTAGAGATTTTCCCAGAAGGCCAAGGATGTATGGGAACATGTGATTGTTCTTTGACCATAATTACATAACCTTTTTATTTGCCCAGAATGAACGACTGCAGGCTAACATTTACACAGAAGGAATTTAGTGTGCTTACTGTGCTGATAATATTTGAGAAGCTAGGAGAGCTATTTTAAAACACATCTTTCTTTAACTTTTTTGCTGGACTCTTAGAGTTTGACATTGTTCAAGTTTAACTTTGTCCTCATTTAACTTTATCCTGTACAAATGCTAAGGAGCTTAATAAAGGTCCATGTGATCAAAAAGGCAGCTCTCGACCCAGCATGAAATTCCAGTCTCATTCATTTCTGTTTGCCCACTGCCAAGGAATTCAGACAACTGCATGCTTGACTTACAGACAAATAGAGGACAAAGTGTTGTTCAGTAATTGTGTTTAAAATATGGAGCTGACATAGGTTTCTATAAAATAAATCCACAAGAAGAAAGATAGAGGAATATACTGTTTCTCTTCTAGTACAGGCTTCCTGCTTGTGGAGACCACAGAGTGGAATTGTGGTGGGTACCCTAGGGAAGACCAGCAGGCTGCAAGGTGACATGGGCCTTCATGCTCACGAGTTCACGTCTATCCCATAAGACATTTCTGAACAACATGGGATTAGACAAAGTAATTAAGTTCTGACTTTATATAGCAGAATCTAAAGCCTTGTTCATACTGCCTTATGTTCTCAGATATCTAAAAATCTTTACTATGTGGTCTTACAGAGGTTTCATGGTACATATTTCCATTATGCATCATATGTTTTGTCAAAAAGAAAACATAAAACTTGATAAACAGTTGAATCATTGTGTTGGGGTTTTAATTCAGGTCAATGACCTTTTGTAAATTGCACATGCCTGGGTGTTTTGCTTGGAAGAACAGTGATCGAGCAAAGAGCAGAGCTCATTTGCTTTTTCTAACAGAGGGTGGGACAGATTCTCTTGGAACTGTTAAACAGATAAGAAAAAAGCAATAATGATCATCATGTGCGTAGTTCATACTCTAGATTCACATATAGTCGAGCACGATCTTGGATAATACAAGGAAATAAGCTTTAAAGCCAAATTATAATAGAACTTTTTTGCCCACCCTGCAGTTCTCACTGAAATCTTACCATTCCTCTACTAACTTTCAGAAAAATTTAATAGTAGGCTGTGGAGAAGGTTCATGTTACTTCTTATTTCAAGGTATCATAAATAAGAGAGTACCAGATATATCCATCAAACCATGAAGAGAGAGAAAACATCTGCTGAACAGCCAGATTCTATTTTTTTCCCATTATTTTTAATTGTGGTATGTTTTTGTGTATGTATCAAAGAGAAACATGAATAACTGAGTCGTCTCCTAGTTTAAGAAAACCTATTATAAAATTTGTGGTTGTAAAATAAAATTGTAAAAGGAATAAACTGGAAATAAATACCAGACAGTTTATGTAAGACTTTTAACAAGATGTGAGGTAGGCTCTGACATGATTTGGTAGTAGTTTTATGACAGACTTTTGTTCTGTATGGGGGAAAAAAGTGAGTGATTTTATAGCTTAATGTGTTGCCCACTAAGAGTTTTGGTTTCCTATTTGCAAAATGAAAAAGAGAGACATTTTCATTATTGACTTTATTTCCAAAACCCTGTGATAGATGCTGACCAAGTAATAGTGCTATTGAGGTTTTGAGGGGAGGTATTGTTTGTTTGTTTAATATTGAGGTGCTAGTCAAAATGTGTTTTGAATCTTGAACATTCACTATGTAACTTTCTCTGTGGTATGGATAAATATCACAAACTTGCTTCCAAAAAGCTAAGAGGTTCAGATAATTAATGGTTTGTATCCTGTCTAATTAGAAAATAAAGAATGAGATAAACAAGGTATTACAGTTATACCATGTTCTCAGTATAGATTTAACTTATGTTCTTGCACCTCACACCCAGAGGCGTAAATGTAAACATAGAGAAAGGGATGAGTTTAAATACAGGTGTAAGGTTTAAGTGATCGATAATTTATTTGGAGAATTTAAACATTTCTACTGCAGTACCACTACAGTAATCTGGGTATTGATTTAACTGTATCATTTGTAAGCATGAATGAGTCCATGATCTGTGATGGTGCAGTGATGAGAGTGAATATATTCACAAGTAAATCTGGTAACTAACTGCTAATGTTAACAAATGTTCATGCTCTGTGTATAAATTAGCTTAGATTCAAGGTTTTGCTCTAATAACCTAATTCTCAGTTGCATCTCTAAGGGCTTGTTGAGTGGAGGGGCTGCGGGGCTAAGTGGGAGGGAGCAAGCAGCTGTTTGCCTCAGGAATTGCAGATAACCCTGCTGGGCCGTTTCCTTGGGGTATAGCGCCTGACATGATGGGGGGAAAAATGGCTGAGAAGCAATGAGCCAAAGCATTCTGTTTATTGACTTCTTAATATGTTTATTACTAGAATCTGCTTTTGAAAGTGCTTTCAAAATAAGGTTATAAACAGAAGTGTGTCTTGCACACAGCCTGCGAAGAGCATGCTTCCGGGGTGTAAGATGAGTCAGCTACACAGGCGGAGAGGCCCATTCCTGCAGCTACAGTAGCTGCTGATGCTGAGAGCAACTGAACCAGGAGCAGCTTTTGGTAATTAGGAGAAGGAAGCCTCCACTTGACACCTCATCACCACCGAGTATTTATTGAGTGTCTTTAGTGCCCAAGGCAAGAGAATGTCTTCTGTGGATTCTACATATTTTAGGGTTACCAGAGTTATAAAATCCCTGGAAATCTATATGTGCTAAGTGTTAATATCTATGCGGCTGTTTCCATGGTTCAAATTCTGCTTTAAACTAACTTAATTACACTCATGAATTGGAGTCTTACCCCAGCATTATATACCATGAATATAAATTAATTGAATTGACTTTCAGGAACTTCATTTCTTATCCATCAAGTTCCCAGGTAACAAAAGTGGCATGTTTAATATCCTTCTGTTTGCATGATTAAAACAAAATATCCATGACTATCAACTATTCAATGATCAGACAGGTATTTTATTACAAATTTATACCATTATTATAAATTCCTAGATGGGCATTAGGCTTTTGATGTTCAGAGTCTGTTACATTCTTGGCACAAAGCAGGCACTAAATAAGTATTTGTTGGATGAAGGAACAAAGAAAGAAACAAAGAAATGACTAATGCCCCAGTCATTTATCCTATGGTTTAGTAAACAGGAAGTTCAACAGGGAAGTACAACAACCAGATTTATTTTGCTAGTCTTACTAGCGCAAAATATTTGTCGTAAAAATAGATCTGCGTTCATTGTTCGACCTGGACAATCTAAAATAGATCCAGACCCATTGTTTGACCAGACTTCATAAATGCAAGATGAAATGGATTACGCTTTCTGTCATCTGCATGATGCTATTGCTGACGACATCCCTCTCTTGGCAAATGTGAAACAATGACCGGCATGAAGGCCTGGAGATTACTCCAGACGTATATAAACAACAGCAGCCAGGCCCAGAACTGGTGGAGCATCTAAAAATAGATAGGTGATCCCTTATCTTGTTGCATATGAAAATAGTGTTTATGTGAAGTGGTATTATTAGAAATGATGTGTGAGAAAAGAATCCCTGCAATGTCTCCTACAATTTAGTGAGAAAATGTATCATGCCTGTGTGACTTTGAAGCAAAGGATTATTACAGCTGGAAGGTGGGCCGAAATTTTAGTTTCTCTTTCATGAAAAGAAACTGTTTATGCAGACATACAACTTTCTGTCACATAGAGACCCGTCCTGTGCTCACAGAGTTGGCACCCTGTTTTTCCTCCAGCTGTCCACTGAGAAACCCACTGGTGATGGTCGTTGAAAAAGGTGTCAGGTGTATTAGGAGTCCCTGAAGTCTTGCAGTAGCTTGCCGCACCGAAGATCTACTTCTCACTTGCGCCGCATGCCAGTGTAGGCCAGCAGGCGTTAGGATCCACGCAGGTGCAGAGACCCAGGCCTCTGGAAGTTTGCCCAGGAGCTTTTTGTAGCCTGCACTCCCCTCTCCTCTGAGTGCCTCAGCCCAAACGGGTAATGTGGCTTTGCCTGACCGCAGGGTGGCTGGAAAGTACGGTCTTCTCTGTGCCTAGGGAGGGGAGAGAACCGAAAACTGATGCACGATATTTTTAATATTAAAATCAGAGTGTGGTGCGATGAATCTAGCACTACAGGTTCGGTTTTAAATGGGGCTAGTACAATTTGTCTAACTCCATGCCAGTTGGCTATTTTCTGAGCCCTGAGAATAACTAATTCTTGCACCCACTGCTGGCTCACGTGAATGCGTTGTTGCCTCTGGTACACTCTTTGCTTAGGAAAGAGCCCTAATTTTTATGGATACAGTGAACATTTGCCAGCAACTGGTCCTGGCCAGGATAAAATGTATTTAATTTTCCCCTTCCCTCCTCGTCTTCCAGCCACACCCCTCCCAAACACTTAGGCTTATTTTGAAAGAAGCAACCCAAGTTGTCTTTTGGAGATAGCCAATTTAAGAAGCTGGAAATTGGCTGGGTGTGGTGGTGTGCTCCTCCTGTAGTCCCAGCTGCCCGGGAAGACAAGGTGGGAGGATCACTTGAGCCCAGGAGTTCAAGACCAGCCTGGGTGACATAGCAAGACCCTGTTTCTGTCTGGTCATTAATTACCTGTAACCCTCAAGTGGGAAGAGTCAACATGAAAGAACACAGTTCAGGGGGGTCTGTGAGACTCAGTTTACATCCCCAAAGGACAGAGTAAGAACTCAAGCCCACAGCTGTTGGGTGCTTTCCAAGGTTACAAACAAGAGGGACTTTGACTGTAAAAGCACACAGAAAATTAAGCCATATGTTCCTTCTCAGTTTCAGGTGGCCGCCTGGACTTCTCAGATGAACTGACCCTGAGTGATTTTCTTGAACCTTAAATTGTTCTCGCTGATGCCTCTGTGGCTTCCCATCTCCCTCCCGGTGGAGCCCAGATGCCCCTGGACCACTGGGCAGAACTTTCTGCTGGCTCTGCCTGGGAGGGGTCCCCCTTCCCACCGCCTTCTCACCCTGTTGCCTCATTTCTCAGCCTCGCCCTGGGCTGCCCCTGCTCAGGTCATGCTCTCACTCCTCTACTCTGCCATAGTATTTTATTTTTGCCTTGCTCGTGGCTGATATTACGCTCTGTCTTGCATTTGTAGATAGTTCTGTGTATGGCCCCTCGTACATCCTTTTCTGTAAGCTCCTGTGAGGCCAGGGATTGTTTTGTTTTTTCATCCCCTTATGGTTTAGTAGTATAATGCTTTACATGTGATTAAATTCTCATTAAATCTTGAGTGAATGAGTTTACCGTATGTTTCTTTTTAGTACAAATAAGTATAATATATGGAATGTAAACTCCCTAATGTTGATATTCTTTAGATGCTTAGTAAATGTCCTTAATTAATGAATGCCTGTTAAATGGAATTCAGTCTAGAAGGTAACATCTTTTGATCTATAAAATATTTATCTTAAAGGCAACATAAATAGACAATCAGGTAGTTTTTTGTTCTCTTTTATGAGTTTAGCTTACTGAGAGCCCAAAATATATTAACCTTTGGGCTAGGATGTATCTAAAGTATTATTTTTCTCTCATATCATTTTCCTGGGTTTTATCATATCTACCTGGTAACATCCAGGAAGGTAAGATGAGTGATTCAGAGAAACTTGTCAAACAATACAAGAAAAATTGTACTTAACCAAAGCAAAATCGATCGGTGATTACCTGTGCCATGCATGGATTTGTTTTTTCAGGTGGGGGGATAATTATATCCTTAAACTCTTCATTAATTGTTACATTGTGTTCCTTAATAAAATTATTTTATGAAGCTGATGAGAAATGGCTGTGTTCCTGGGAAAACTAGTGCCAGTGTAGTTAGTATATAAGTGTAGCTGGTTTTTAATTTAAACAACAAATTTTACCTTTTACAATAGTAATAAATTCCCTTTTGGAATAGCAAGAAGACATCAGTTGCATATAGAGTAATTATTTCGTGCTTTGTTGTCGTTAAAACGTGCAGTAATTTTAATAATCGAGGTTGTATACAACAAAACTCAAGTATACATCAGCTATGTTCTATGATCATGTAATAATAAACTGCTTTTTACTTATGCTGTTATTTATTTAAAGTTCTAATTAACACAGCCCAGCCATTGCAAAGCATCTTATTACCTTTGACTAATATATTTTCTGATGTATAATAATGGGTTCTCCTAAGTTGTTTATTTTATAAGATCTCCTGTTGACTCTGAGCAAGGGAATGTTGATACTAGGAGGTTTTTCACATACCATTTGTCATCAGTGCCATGAATGCCCATTTTGCTCTAACCTTCATACCAGCCTTGCGCGTAAGCCCATGGGAAATCTGATAATGAAACAACACCGTGGAAATGTGCACCACCCTTTCTGCTTGCTTCTTTCTCCCAAAATAGACCAAAGAATTCCCCTTTCCATCACTTTCCGAGAATATTTTTTCATTTAATTTAGATAACCAAGATAAATGAGGTTTTCAGAGTCCATGGTGGGATTTCTTATTAAGACTATTGAATTTGGTTCAGCATTAACTAATTTTGGTACACACGTTTTTTAAGAAATAAGTTGCATCTGGGGCGGGGTGGGGGAACACTTTAAATGAATGGCTCCAAATTCGATGTCTTATTTTTTAACCAAGCAGCTGTTCACAGAGATTTCTTAGGAAGTGGCTAAATAAAAATGTGGCAGCTCTGAAAATGAACAGAAACCATTGCTCTTTCAGAAATTAACAGCTGCAAATATGTGATTTCTGTGCCGCAAGTACTTGTTTTTCTGTGATATTCTCATTGTTACACATTTGGTTAAACTCCCAGACTAGGTTGATTTTTTCTTCTCCCCTTTCATTTTTTGAGCTCATAGGTAAAAACAGTTGAAGTGATTTTCACATTGTGTATTTGTGTTCTGTTTTTAACTAATGGCCTCCATTATTTAGGCTGTATAAAACAACAGCAGTATAACACAGCAGCCACAACAAAGCCTTCAAGTATTTGGATGGCCAGTGGAGTCTCTTTTGTTTTTTCTTTAAACAGCATTTTTTTTTTTTTTTTTTTTTTTTTTTTTTTTTTTTTTTTTTTTTTTTTTTTTTTTTTTTTTTTTTTTTTTTGCTCAGTTTTAGGTTCATTCACTGCGAAACTGAGCAGAAGACACAGGGATTTCCATATACCCCCTTCTCCCACACGTGCATCCCATGTTGTCACCGTCCTGCACTTGTGTTGTGGATTTGTTACAACTGGTGAACCTACACTGACATGTCATCATCACCCAAAGTTCACAGTTTACATTTGGTTCCTTCTTGGTGTTGTACATCCTGTGGGTTTGGGCAAATGCATAAGGACATGTATCCACTATTATAGTATCACACAGAATCATTTCACTGCCCTAGATGTCCTCTGTGTTCTACCTGTTTGTCTCTTCCTCCCCCCTCAATCCCTGGTAGCCTCATTTTACTGTCTCTGTAATTTTGCCTTTTCCAGGAAGTCAAATAGTTGAAATCATGCCGTGGCCTTTTCGGGTTGGCTTCTTGCACTTGGCAATATGCATGTAAGTTTCCTCCATTTCTTTTCATGTCTTGGTGGCTCATTTCTTTCTAGTGCTGCATAATTTTCCATGGCCTGGACGAACCACACCTTATTGAACCATTCACCTCCTGAAGGACAGCTGGCTTCCAAGTTTTGGCAACTACAAACAAAGCTCCTGTGAGCTTTAAAAAAAAAAAAAGTTCAAATGAAATTTAAATACTGCAATATTTAGAATATCTCAGTGGATCGAGCAGCCTCAGAAAGCACAGTTCAAGAGCTCAGTGTGGTGCTGAGGGGTGTCGAGTGCCGCAGGTGTGCGGTGTTGTGAAGGAAGGTGATTGTGGCCGACTCCTGTACGGGCAGGAGTGCAGTGACCCTCAGCTGTTCTGGGCACTCAGCGCCGGCAAATAAAAGTTGGGGAGGATTTTTGAAAGGAAATTCCTGGCAGATAATAGAGATTCTCTTCAGCATCCTTCAGGTTTTACTGGGGGAAAAACAGTTGTTTTAAACAGACTTGAAGGAGTTTAGTTTGGTGCAGGGGTGGGGAACCTGAGGCTTTAAAGGGCACATGTGGGCTTCTAGGTCCAAAAGTGTGGCCTTTTGACTGAATCCAGATGTAACAGAACAGATCTTTTTATTTTTATTAATACATTTTTCATCTTTTATATTTTTAAAATGAATGTATTTAAAATACCAAAGAATAAAGTAAGTTTCAATGAAATAATCCTCCCGGATTGACCAGCACAATTAGAACTTTAGTAAGCGTAAGGGCTAAATCGACGGCTGCTGCACTCATGATTTAGTTCTAACTTTCCCCACCTGACCGGCACCACTACCGCACGAGGCTAGTTGGCGAAAGTTCATGGGGATCTAGTATGCTAGTCTCTTAGCAGTTTTTGAAATAGTGTACTGTGTTTCTGTTTGAAGTGGAATTCGTGAACAGTTGCGCAGCTCAACAGTATTTTTTTAATTCTGTCACGTCAAAGAAGACCAAGAGAACACTGAAGGAAGAAAACGGATTTTTTAATGAGGATGGGGAATTGCAATATCATCTTATTTCTGCTAAAGATAAGATGATTTGCTTGCTTTGTGATACTGCAATATCCACATTAAAGAAATTCAGTGCTCATCAGCATTATAACACTCAAAAGGACCACAAATATATTAAATTAGAGGAAGAGGCACAAAAGGTTGTATTGCAGAAATTAAAAGATGAAAAGCAAAAGCAAAGACAAGTCTCTTAAGCAGCAATAAGACCTGGAAATAAAAGCCACTGAAGCAACTTACACAGTAATTTATATGCTTGGGAAAAAAGGGAAGCCATTCACTGATGAAGAAATTGAGAAAGAATGTATTGTCGGAGTTGTAGGGTGCTTAGACCCTGATGCTTCAACGTACAAACAACTGCCTCTTTCAAAGAGAACCATAACTGATCGGCAGCATGAATTAGCCTTCAACTTAACAGAACAACTTCGTGCAATACTTCAAAAGGAAAGTGTATATTACTCAGTTGCTTTGGATCAATCAACTGATACTACGGACTTGGGGCAAGTTTTATACTTCCTTTGAGTCATAATAGAAGACCACTGTGAAGACTTACTCTGGGCACTCTTGTGGAGAGAACACAGGGAATCGATATTTTCAACAGCTTTCAAGATAAATGTGAAGTTGGAATGAATTTGGTAAGTTTAGTGAGTGTATGTACAGATAGTTCACCTTCCATGACAGGAAAACATGAAGGGTTTATTGTACAGATAAAAAACTATTAACAGATCCAGATGCTCTCTTTCATTGCATCTTGCATCAATAGAATCTCTGTGCTAAAGCTACTATTTTAAGCGACACTTTGCAACAAGTTGTAAATATTGTTAACTATATTCATACAAATGCAACACAGCATTGTCAGTTTCTTAACATGCTAAAGTTGAACAAGGAGGTATTCAGTGTGGATTTGCCAGTATCATTCTAAATTGTGTTGGCTATCACAGGAACAGGTGTTAGCCTAAATTTTATCTCTGTGAGAACAGATGGTTAAATTTTATGAAAACAGAATCAGCAATGTGAATTATTGAAAGAAAATTTCTATAGGAATGCAGCATTTCTGTGTGATATCATGTCAGACCAAAATGACTTGAATATTTCTTTGTAAGATAAAACTATTAATAAGTCTATATATGGTATGTGGCAAAGAAAAAAATGCAAGCATTTCGAAAAAAGCTATCTGTTTTCAGAACATTACTTCTTCAAAAGGAAATTTCAAATGAACATTTTCCCCAGTTAGCAAAGGTCATTGATAAACAGGATGATATATGTGAATCTTTTGAAGAACATGCAGCTGTTATAGACCTATTGATTGGAGAATACAATGAAAGGTTCACTGACTTTGAGAATCATGACATCACACTGAAATTAGCAATTCAGCCTCACCTAATTGATATCACCAAGGCACCTAAAGAACTGCAGATGGAATTGATTGAGCTCTCAGTAGAGAACATTTTAAAGTCATTGTTTGATGCTAGGAAAGTTCCAGTTGAAATATGGAAAAATGCAGTAGAATATCCATGCCTTCGGCAACACACCTTAAAAATGCTTTCTTGCTTTTCAAACACTTGTTGCTGCGAATCTACATTCTCCTACCTAACCCAGATCAAGATGCCCTTAAGGTCACAAATGACTGATACCCATCTAGAGGATCAGCTGAAACTGCAGACCTCCATGCCGCAACCAAATATTCAAATGCTTTCCAAAAAAAGCAGACACAACAAAGTCATTAAATAGTTAACTTTAAAATTAACAAGTAGTTTTCATTTTTTGAAAGTATTCAATACATAATAGATTTTTACAAAATAATGTACATTTTTAAGTATATCTAACTGAGTTTCTTAAATGCAGCCTCATTTGATCACAGCTAAATTAGTGCAGCCTTCCAACATGAAAAAGTTCCCCACCCCTGGTTTGGTGAAAGGGATGGTATTTCATTTTTGCTTGTTGTCTTTGTTTTTCCAGGAAGAAAGCTACTCCTGGTGTGTGAGCACAGGCCAAAAGGATGTGGGCAGAATAGGGGGAATTTATTGTGTGTGTCACCAGCCTGGAGTCATGCAATAGTTGTTAGATAACTGCAAGCAGACTTTGAGACAGTCTCCTAATATCTCTCAGATTTGGAGTAGGACCCATGGGTAGCATTTTTATTTTTGGTGGTATCCAGGACAGAGGTTTATATGGAACCTGACGACACTGATAGTTAGGAAGGGGATTGTCCCATGCAGCTCAGTCTTGCATGAGCTTCCTGGTTGATCCAGGGTGATCATCCTGGTGGTCCAGGTATCTGTCACCCGGTCCTCCGGTTCTTTTCCTCCTAAAATAGGTTTTGGAGATTAGTCTTTGTCTGTGTGCCAGTTTCCTAAGGCTGCCAGGAAACTTGGCTTAAGACAACAGACATTTATCCTCTCACAGTCCTGGAGGCCAGTTCGTAATCAGTATCACTGGGCTGCAATCAGGGCGTCCTCAGGGCCTAACTCCAGGGTCTCTAGGAGGGAATCTGTCTCTTGTCTCCTCCAGTTTCTGGTGGCTGCCAGCTTTCCTTGGCTTGTGGCCGCATCACGCCAGTCTCTGCCTCTGTGGACACGTTGCCTCCTCTGCTATCCGTGCCAAACCTCCCTTTGCGTCTCTCTTATAAGGACACTTGTGTTTGCATTAGAGCCCACCCAGACAATGCAGGACAATGCCCCATCTCAAGATCCTTAATTAGTCACATCTGCAAAGGCTTTTTCATGTAACATGTACAGGTTCCGGGGATTGGGACCTGATACCTTTGCCAGCTCTTGTTCAGCCTCCTATCCCCCATTTTCAGCAGTGGTGAGGCAGCTTACAGAAGAGAGAGCCAAAAAATTCAGATTCTGCCCTGCAAGGGTCATTTTATCCTGAAGTTAAACTGAGTGATTATTGAGAACATACTATGTGTTGGTGCTGTTGCTAAGCAGCGTGGGAGATACAAAGATACCTAAAACTCTGCCTGCCTCCAAGGTCGCTTGTGGTTTTTCGGAAGAGAATACATGTGCATGTAAAATGAGTCATGAGAAAAGGGTCGTTTTAGATCCTGAGAGCCAGAAAATGGTACCCCCGGTGAGCATCCAAGCCCCTGTGCCTGTTGTCAGCACGTGTGGATCTGTGTGCTGGAACATTTGACAGGGAGAGATTTAGGAGATGATCCATCCAACCCTCCACTTAACTATTTCCCATTCCGTAATTTTTCATTGTCTCTGGGGCTCTTCCCAAGGGCTCCCTCCTGCACACAAGCCTTGCAGTGTTTATTATTCTTTCCTTGTGCTTTGACGATGCCTTCATCTATTCTTCAGTGACTCTTTCTCCAGTAATATAGCAATTCAGATTCTTGAAGGAAAACAATTCAAAAATAATGCCTGTGTGTTAAGTATGATTAGAATCACCTAAATCAGTGATACCGACTGAATAAAATCGAGCAAACTTATATTTGCAGTAAACCAATTTATAATGATATAATTTATATTAGCTCAGTCTGTCTACATGAATGTCAATCTTAGTGTGTAAACTGTGGAAATATCCCTTTAAACAAGAAAGATAATTATTTTTTTTCTGTATGTATTTTAAGGGAACCTGAATTGTAATGCGTGATATTGATGGGGGTCTGGGGATGCCTGATGGTTCCGCTTGTTTCTGGGACTGTCGTTAATCTTAGTTAAATCTGCGGTGACAGTATTAAAAGGCAAGACAAGCCTGAGGTTGAGTCCTGGATCTTCCACTACATGGTTCGCCTGACTCACTGTATGACTTGAGCAAGTTGCTTAACTCTTCTAAACCACGCTTTTCTGATCTTCAAAGTAGGGCTAATAATGGTATCTACCTTAGGATTGTTGGGGTGATTGAATGAAATAATGCATGTCAAGTGTTTAGAACATTGCCTTACAATCTGTCTTTCCCTTTTCTCTCCCCATTTTTCCTTTAAGAAAAAAATGTTCATGGGCTGGGTGAGGTTGTTGGCTCTCTTTCGCACCACCCTAGGTAATCAAACACTGTGCTGTCTGGTCCCTTCCGACAAGCACATGACGACGAATTAAACATTTCTTGGGATACCATTTCACCTTGGATATAGAACAAGCTCCTAAATTACATTTTATGTAACAATGTCTCCCTGTATTTTTCTCCCCTGGACTTCTTGAATTGCAGCATAGCATATTTCTTTCCGTAAAAAGCAAAATTAAATAAATAGTTAAGTTGCCAGCCGTAGCTAATACCAATTCTTAACCTGGCTGAGGATTACTTAGTCATTATATTGAACTGATGACAGTTGCCTTCTAAATATTATTTTTAATCAAATCACTTGAATGTGTGTACCTTTTGCTTCTAAGCTAGAATATGTACATTTATGTATACACACATGTGATAGGGTTGAAGAAGGCCTGTGGCTGAACACAATTTGGTCTTGTTTGAGCAATAATCAGTCTGGAGTTTATGATTCTGTTTTATTAAAAATTCTTACTTGAATTTCAAGGGTGTAAAAGAGTCCTCCTCCCACATGAAGCTGCTAATCGTTTGCATACCGTGTGCAGCCTGCACGAGAAGCGATTTTAGAAGGTGCCACATCAGTGCCTTTGTCCAAGTGTCATCTTTTGTCTTCAGTCCCCTGTGCAGGGAGAGACATAAAGACTGAGCTTGACTGAAATGAATGTATTTCTGTCCCCTTGACTTCTTGAATTGCAGCATAGCATGAGAATGACTTTGATGCATTTCTTGGCTGCTGCACACCAAGATATGTTTTTTTTGACAGATTGATGCCTAAAAAGAAAAATACAGTATGTACTAATGAATCAGAAGCATTTTTCAGTACCTTTGCGTATGTTGAATCTATTTTAGTTTTTCTTTTTGAAGCTAGTCACCGTCACTGTGGCTTTGAAGTACCCCAAGTTATCTTCTGTGGATGGGTAGAATCTATACCGCACATTGACAGCTTCTACAGATGGGGCCTGAAACAGATGTAATTAAGTCATATTTCACAAACGAATAGATGTACAATCTCCTCCCCTACCCTGCTTCTTTTGGGACATGAATTGGAATCTGGGTGGTGGAGAGATTAGAAAAGGCTTTTTTGGTGATTACAAGATTTTAAGAGTCTCATGGTCAGCTATGTTCAGTTTCTCTCGAGATGCCATCCAAAGTAAGGCTCAAATTTGTAATTTATTCTCAAGATGTACTTAAGTGGTCCATTTATGATCTGTCAGAGGTCCCAATGACTCGTTCCCCAAGGGACAGTCAAAGGGTGTGGTAGTGTCTGGGTAAAATTTGTATCCAGCATCAAAAGAGTAAAACATAAGAATTGGGGTTTTTACTTTGAAAAGTAAAAGCAGCCGAATCCGTGTGGCTTACAGAGACTGTGCGTGTTGTTCTGGGGTGGAGTTTAGGTCTCGTGCCACTGCTTACCAGCAGTCTGACCTCGGACTAGTCACTTGCCTTCCTGTGCCTGACTTTGCTCTTCTGTAGCGTGACGATGCTTCCTGCATGATAAGGTGGTAGGTAAGGCTAAGGTGAGGTCAGTGGTCGGAAGCACTTAGAATTGTACTAGGCACAGGGTAGGTGCCTTGTATGTGCTCATTGTCGTTAATGTTAGCTTAAAATTGTCATGCAAATGCTACCTTCCACTTAAATGGAAGGTTTTCCAGCACTTTGTGCCCTTGGGGACTATATCTGAGTCTAATACTACCTGCCATCCAGTGCATGGCTCCGCTCCCAGGTCGTTTCCATACACAAGGTGTTGCTCATCCTGCCAAACACCCCACAGTGTTATTGTTGTCCCCACTTTGCAGACGAGGAAGCTGAGGCTCAGAGAACTTAAGTAAACTGCTCAAGTCACCATCTAATAAGGTGCGGTCAAGTCAGACTACGGGGCCACACTGCCTTGCCGGTGCTCACTCTTCAGAATCATCCTTCTGTACAGGTCATGCTTGGAGTTTCCTTGGACTTGGCAGGTTCCAGCTCAGTTCAGTGCGGCGTTGCTGAATTCCGGGTGGCCTGGAGGGCAAGGTTTGCACTATATGCAGCTCTGTCTGCTTTGCTAGATTCTCCCTTCAGTTTAAATTGAAAGTAGGTGTATATAATTTGATTTACAGATTACTGCAGAAATTTTTTAAGTCAGTATTTTTTCCAAAATTGACCCTAAGGGCAAGGGAAACTGATATTACAGCACAGTATATCTCATAAGTTCTGAGAACTGTACATGTATAAAGGGTCTTAGAAAGACCAAATGTGAACCCCCGTATCTTATGATGGAGAAATAGTATGGCACAGAAAATGTAAGTGACGTTCCTGGGGTTCCATGTGAGTTAGGGACCCACGTTCCCTCAACTTCTTCAATGCTTCTTCCCTTGAACTATGGAAAAAGAGCTCAAATTACAAAATATATAAAAGAATGACAACTTAGAATTAATGTAAGTGTTTGAATATACTCTCTATTTAATGAAGAGCATTTGAACTCCAGAGTCGTTGCTTTTCTTGCTCTTTCTTCGTGTCATGTTCCAGTAATTAATATTCAGCCCAGGAATGTGGTCATTAGAAGTTTAGTTTTAATGAAATTGGGTGCTTTGATCAATGGGAAGGTTGGGAACTACGTGGGAATCATCTATGTAGCTTGCAGCAGTGAAAACATAGGCACTCTCCCGAGTAGGGTTTGCGGTGTGTTCCCCTTTCTGGTTTTCTTCCCAGGGGGGTACCTGGTAGAATAACAGTTTAACTTACCTCCCAGGCATCTGCCATATGCAGGGCCGTGTGTTATTTTGTGCGTACTATTTTCATGATTCCAGTAATAACACATTGCATTCTACACTGCCGCTCCCACATCAGAGCTGCTCAGCGAGGCGAGGGAGCTTGCTCCGGGTGCCAGAGGGAGCCGCTGGTAGACAGTTCTGCCAGGCTCCCAGCGGTCGTTGGGGCAGCCTTTGCTTCTCAAGCTGGTGTCTGAGAACCACAGGATAAAAACATGGTGGGTATTAGTGAAGCTTACTACTACTCAAAGGTTTTTGTGGAAAAATTATAACTCTTATATCAAAACAAGCTGTTGAAATATCATGGAGTTGGATGCAGAATTCATCTTAATATTTAGGATGACCAAGATGCCCTGGCCCCAAGCCCACTCCAGTGGCAACTCCCCTCTCCTCTCAGTCAGTGCCCCGTGCCCTGTGGTTCCCTGCAAGCAACCTAGAGAGGTGCCCGGCAGGGCGAGCTTGGAAAGGTGACCTCGTCACCCACCGATGGGAGAGTACTCACTGCGAACCTCAGCACCTGTGAGAGGGTGATTGAAGCTGCTCGGTGCCCCAGTTACTTTGTAGATTTCAGAGCCTTTTGCAGTCTAGCCCAGGGATTACTGTTTATGATACAATTTTCTTTAGGATTATAGGTTTAACATTTCAGACACCCAGTATATACATAAATGGACTCTGGATGTAACTTACTCATAAATTATTTATTGAATAGCCTCCTACCAGATCATCTTTTAAAGAAAAAAAATAGAAGAGGTCATTTCTAAATCCCTAGGGAGTGTCCCCATTTCGAGTTGAGATAAGGCTTTCTGGTCTTGCATCTTGGTCCTTACGTTACCTTTCATTGCTTCATCTGTTCATTTTTTTTAAGGGAAAATTAGCTTTATAACCTTCCATTGTTTAGAGCTCTTTCATGTATTTTCACATGATAGAGCAGGGTTTCTCAAACCGTACATGCCGAACTCTTTGCAAAACAAGAGTTCCTTGATTGGGGACCAGACTAATTGAACCACCGAGCTTCTGAAAATAGCTGTGTGCTTTCCAGTTGGCCAGTCTTGGCAGGGACCCACTATTCCTCCTATTTCTCAACAGTCAACTTAAAATACTAACAGTAGCTTAATAACATGCAATAGTAACTTGCACAAGCCTTTCACATACACTGACATCTGAGATGTGTAGCAGTTTGTGAAATGGAGTACAGGTGGTCTGAGCCCCATTTTCCAGATGAGGAACCTGGTCCAGGGAAGGCTTGGTGCCCAGGGTCATCCAGCCAGTTAGTTCGTAAACTAGGAGCGACACTCATGGCTCTGTGGCCCAGGCCCATGAGGACGCCTTGCCCTGGCGTCCTTCAGATCCACACCTGTGATTTAGAACATAAGGTAAGGGAGGCATCAAGGTGCACAGTTTAAGTGAGCACTAACTGTCAGCACTGGGCAGCCCTGCTCTCGGGGCCTTACGTGCCTTATCTTGGGGGGTTTCCAGATGGCGGCGATACACCCCCACTTCTCGCAAGCATGGATACTTGAGTTGTAGCTCCCATGAAAAAGGTCACAAGTGGTGAGTTGAACTTTTCTTTCCCAGGTTTATCTTGTGTTTTGAGATGTAAAGAGTTAAAGCTTGGTGCCTAGTATGCTCATTCTAATGGTCTCTGGTGGTTCGATTGTTGAAGACCTTTGATAGGACATTGAAGGGAGTATTTGGGGCATTCTTCTCACCTGTGACTTTTCTCTAAAGCGTGCTCACCTTCCACCTCTCGTGTTCCTGGGCCTTCCTGGCTTTGAGGCCAGCCCCCACTGTGTTCTCCCAATTAGAGCCCTATGCAACATGCCTCCTTGTTCTGGAAACTTCGTGGCTTTTGCTATTGATCTTAAGCACCACTCAGTCAGGCAAGGAGCTCAGCGTTCGTTCTCAGCTTCTCAGGGATTTTCCTGGCAGTCCCATGGTGAACTGTGCCACACTCTCTGTTTTACCCATTAATTAGGAAATAGACTGGTGCATGGAGCTTTGCTTGCAGATTTTTTAAGCACTCTTGAGGCAGGAGGAAAACCAGCTGGAGAATAAGGACACAACTTTCTTCAAATAAGTGATTAAGCCATCGTGCCTGTGGTGGAGAGATTGGCCTCTAAGAAATGACATAGTAGAAACAAATAACTCTTTAGTGTTAGATTCTGGTTCAAATCCCAGCCCTGCCACTTTCTGGTTATGGAAACTTATAGTACTTTTCCTCCTCCCCTGACATTTTAAGGGAATGGGAGTTAAAAGTAAATACCAGATTACTAGAACATTCTTACAGACTTGCCCAAAGATGAAATGAACGCATTCCAGAGTAGGGGAGAGGGAATTGGGATTAGACAGTGGTTCTCAACTGGGAGCAATTTTGCTCCACCCCCGTGGGAACATTTGACAATATCTGGAGACATTTTCGATTGTCAGAACCAGGGGGCAAAGGGTTGCTACTGTGTCTAGTGGGCAGAGGCCAGAGATGCTTCCATCTTACTAACACAACCCCCCACAGCAAAGAATTATCCAGCCCCAAATGCTAATGGTGCCAACTTTGAGAAACCCTGGTTAGAAACAACATTTATTGAATCTAATTGTCCCACTTAATGTCAATGACTTTGCAAGGTAAAGTTGTTTTTATTTTCACTTTATGAATGAGGAGACTGACCTTTGTTAATGATGGAGAAACTTCCCTTTGGGTCGTTCAACTGCATCTAGGTAGATGCAGGATTTTAAACTAGCCACGTATGCATCCAGAACCCATCACTACTCCAGCAGGCAGTAAGCTCCCCACCACTGATGATGGTCACAACTAAGCAGGGGGGAGCAGCCACTTGAGAGGGACGGATAAAGATGTAAGTCTCAGTTGTGTGTTGTACAAGATGACTTTGGAGGTCCCTCCTAAGGATGCCATTGTCTGATTCTATTTTGAAACAGGATTTGTCTTTTTAGCCCCAGTATTAGGGTGGCAGGCAGGTGTCTCCAGGCCATGATGAACAAAGTCCCTTTGCTTTGTCTGTGCACCTGTGGGTCTTATTCCTATTAATACCCCAGCCCTACCAGGCCAGAGGGCTAGGGTTCCAAACAGGGGTGGCCAAGCATACACACCTCCACCCCGTCTCATCCACATTCCAGGCCCAGGCAGTTATTTTTACCTCTGTGTGTAAATGGGTCCAGAGTTTTCTTGTTTGGGAGAACAGCAGAGGCACAAATGAGGGGACCTAGAGGGGAAGCGGGGAACAAACTGTTTTGTACTTTGAGACTGCAACTTAGAATCTCTTTGGTAATCAGTGTAACTGCACCAGTGTGACAGGTAATACTGGTAATACTGACGAGGTTTACTCAGTGATTGTCAACTCTGGCCAGAAATTAGAATAAGCCGAAGAGCTTTTAAAGCACACCTGCCTCTGAGCCCCTCCACCAGAAGTGTTAATTGTCAGAAGTGAGGCTCGGAGACGTCTTTGCAGGCGATTCTGATGTCTGAGCAGCTGGAGCACCTCTGGTAAAGGGCGTGCTTCAGTCCTGCTGGGGCACCTGCTGATGTTACTCCGTCATAGAGAGAGAGACCAGAAGAAGAATGAGGTGGGCTTTGTTTCCCAGTGTGTCTTAAGTAGACTGCAGGGAGGAAAAGGTGGCTCATACTCAGTGTGTAAAGTAGCACCTGCTAGAATCTAAAATCAAATTAATGCAAATTTCTCCTCACCCTTGGAAATCCTTATTCCACATGGTTTATTCTCAAAATACGTGTCATCACTTGCTTAATTTCTCACAAAGCTTCTTTTGCTCTCCGGACTCTTCTTCTCACCAGCATGACATGTGGAAAGGAAGAATTTTTCTTTTCCATTGCTGTCATCTAAAAATCTTATACCCTGGGAGGAGGAAGCTTTAAATATTTAAAGAGTTTTGAAGGAACTTTTAATAACAGCCTAGTTAATGGCCTGACTCGATGATAGATTTTATGTTTTTAAACAATAATCTCCAAACATTTTGCTTAGTGGACCTGTGAGAGAATTTTGACTGTTTTTGACACATTTTTAAGTGGACATCTATAATTTATCAGTAGCTCAGTAAGTTATTAGTTTAGTGACTACAAAAAATGTAGTTTCAAGTATATTGAATTTCATGTGTGCTTAAAATATATGCCAGCTCTCTTTGCTCCCTCCAGAGCCATGCATTTTCAAACCCTCCCTTTGTTTTGTCCTCCATAGGTTTTTATACCCAGCAAAATGGACTGTGGTAAGATTCAGGAAGGGTGAGACTCACATCTTCCTTTGGAAAACCGGAGAAGGAGGTTGTGATTTAGAAAGGGGAGGTAGCAAAGGGAGGCAGGGGACGGCAGACACTGTTCTCAGGCACATCAGTGCCAGGGAAGAGGACGTACAGAAGAATCCAGGAACTGATTTCTTTAGAATACTCCCAAGTCCCCTGGAAAGTCTTGGTATATCATGTGGGTATGCATGCTCCAGTTTGAAGAGCTCTGCTTTAAAAGATATTGGGGGAAGGTCTTGAAAAAGAATTAAAACGATTCAGTTCCATTTCTTTTCTCTTTCAAGCTTATGCATTACTCATTTTTATACTAAAATATAGATGAGGAAAAGGGGCATATGCAAGATCTGGCTAGTTAGCCCCTGAGGGGATGTGGAGTTGGGAACTAGAACATAGCAAACCAGGATTTTTGAACAGGGATGTGAGGAGTCTGTTCGTGTTTCCTTAGACCCCCGATGCTACATCACGGGGGTCAGCGTGTGGACCTTGGGCAAGTTTCTTAACCTCCTTCTTACAGTGCCTGGCACATGATAGTTGAGCTATACATTAGCTTATTATTCTTCGCAGTCTTGAGGTTTTCCCCGGGGTATAGCTGGATCTTTTCCTCCAGTAAATGTTGGTGGAGTCCACTGGCCAGAGATGTGATTTTAGCCAACATATGGCCAGAGGAGAAAAGAATCTACTTAGGATGCCACAGCCCATGTTGAGACTGTGTTAATGGAACCTTTATGAAAAGTCAGTTAGTGTCCTTGCATAAACCTGTATGATGCTAGTTCAGAGTCTTCAGTCATCACAATTCCCAGAATGAGAGCACACCACTGTTACGTTGCCATGGAATTTGTTGCAGCTGGTGCGCGGTATTCCTCACATCCAAACTGTTGGCCCGACAATGAGATAGACTTCTAGGTTCAGATGTCCTGGGGTGTGTGAGGAAGAGCTTTTAGCAATAAACATGTTAGTGAAATTGCGGTATAAAAATGACACCGAATCCTTGATGTACTTAGGCTTTTACCCGTTGTCCAAATCATTCTGTGACTTTGCGTGGTTACTGAGGGTGGCCGTCATTCAGTATTGCACGTTAAGATCTATTCTTTGGTAGCTGAGTTCAGCGAGAAAATATAGGATCTAGACATATCGTAATTTTTTTCTCCTTTATACATGTCATCTGTTATCAAAGTTGCTTGCAGGAGATTTGATTTTAAAACTTCTTCAGAGTATAAATGAGACACTCACTCTGAGAAAATTATCCTGAAATCTTAAGAAATAAAAACAAATTTTACCATAAAACCAGAAGCACACAATTAAAGCATATTATGTCATTAAATGAACCCAGTGACACGTTTTCCTTTTCAATTAACTTTGAAGTTCAATCACAGATCAGTTTGCTTTCTAACAAGTAGAATATATGTGAATGTTTACCTTCCTTTTAGCAGATCGTATTCATTAAAAATGTTTATTCAGCAAATACATTTTGCATTCATTTGACAGGGAAGCAATAGAGGAATGACATTAATAAGAGAATAACAAGTAATACCTAAGGTTTTTCTACATCTCGTTTTTTATAAAGATAAAATAGCCTTACGAGCAACCGTCAGTGGCATTTAGCCTGAGAGCTTTTGTGCAGCTTGGAGGGCTTTGAATCAGATGTGACAGGTAACTGTGATGCCAGGCCATGCCCCAGAATCTGTAAGAGTGACAAGCCATGGCTGCTGCTTTGCAAAATTGTCGACTACTTCCAGTTCTCCCAGCTCTGTAACCCAGCACATATGGGCTGAAGGAGGAGACTTGTCTTCACAGAGAGCAGCAGAAAGGCGCTGAATGTCGAGGTGACAAACAGCGCAGCCGTGTGCTGCCCATGCCCCAGGCAGCCCCACGACCCTCCACGGGACAGCTGGCCCCACACTCAGGAGCATCTCAGGCAGTCTCGGCAGCAATCAGGCCGTGCCCTCCCCTGGATGGGCATCTTCCTCCACCGTCCTCCACGTTTCTCTATGCCCGAGTCAGTCACACTGGTTCCCGGGTATTCCTGATAGGCACCCTGCTACGGACTTCACAGATGTTGCCTTATCCCCTCGTCACACGGTGAAGAAACACCTGCTGACAAGAAGCGTCCATGAGGGGAACCTCTTGTGCAAGGACACTGAGCCTTCCGTTTCCCGAGTGGCCGCACCCTGGTGGCACGCCAGCTGGACGGCCTCACGCCCTCCCCAGTGCCCTCCCCTCCACGGCCTCCCTCCCATTAGCTCTCCCCGCAGCTGCCGGGGCCTTTCTAGCATCCAGTCCTTGGCAGTTACTCCCTGTTTACCGTCCTCACATGTCTACTCTCGCCCCAGGAGACCCAGCGTCTCTCCCCGCCACCGCTCCCCCGCTGGGCACGCGTCAGTGACCCAGAGCGTCCCAGCTTCAGCCCAGTGCTCCTGCTTCCTGTCACTCCCATTCTTCTACCTCTGTCTTCTCGGCAAGCTCCTTCCTCACGAGCCTGCTTAAAGATTATGCCCTACAAAAAGTCATCCCTGACCTTGACCCTCGGCAGAGTCAGTCACTTCCCCCGGGCATTGCTGCAGCACCCTGCTGGTGCCTCTCTCATGTGGCCGTGCTGTGCTGTGTGGTGACCGTCTGTCCAGAGCTGGGAAGCCCCTAGCTCCGTGGCCGTCGAGCACTTGAACTGTGGCTAGTCCGGGTTCTGTCTGTGCCGACCCCCAGCCTGGAGGCGCTAACGAGGACAAGGTTCTGAGCTCAGCAGTCCTGTTCACGTCATGTGCGTCTACTCCCCGGACTTCTTTCCCAGCCTCTGCACCCCCGGAGTTTACCGGGTCTTAAGGTCAGATTATCAAGTGCTGCTATTGCGAAAACTGCAATCCCTGTGGCCTTCAGTTGACCCCACACCTGGAACGTGCTTGTATTAGGAGCAGGGCAGAGAACTGAGTGTTCTCGAACCACCTCCACCCAGCCAGAGGGAGGAGGCAACAGCAGGCACATCTCGTCCCCTGATGCCATAGCTGGGTACCTGGAGCAACCGGGACTCCCTTCGAGCCCAGCCCAGTCTGTACCTGTCAGTTATGCGCCTGGACCAAAGCCAGGCTCCTATCTCAGCGCTGCTGTAGTCTTTGCCAGCATGGTTCTTTGTGCTCACACGTGCTCTCCACATCTTCGGTTTCTGTTTTCCAAATTTCAGGAAGAAATATCCCTTAAAATAGGTCGTCTTCCTGGTCACAGACACAACTAGCATGGTTTGGTTCTGCCTGCCTTCCAGCATGGTTTTACTGGAACCTGTACAAGTCCTGAGTTTGCTCTGGCACTCTGTTGACATGGAGGTCTTGTTTGTTGTTATAAATAAGAACTAGTGTCTCCAGGACACACCTTGCCCTGTTTTAGTGAGTGGCAGAGGAGCTGGTGATGTGAAAGCCGGATGGTTTGTTTATGAAAAGTTATATTTGGGTTTTCTGTTCTGGTGCACATGAAGTGAATTTTGGTAAGAGCATATGCTTTCAGAGAGCATTTCATTGTGGTACTTTTTTCTTTATTTTTAGTAGAATGCCACATGACTATTGGTTGATTAAGGTAATTTCAATGATGTATTTTGAAGCAATTCACCTTGAAAACCAGAGGCCCCACCCGGCTGCTGAAACGTTGGGTTACGCAGTGCTCTGCGTGGGTAGGGGGCCAAGCTCGCTGTTCATTTCTTCAGGGGTCGTGAGCCACAGCCGGTCTCCTGTGCAAGTGGTGGACGCTGACGTGCCTGACGAGTGGATGGGGAAAGAAGAATATTCTTCCTTTTGTCTGTGATGACAAAGCGCTGGCTTCCGGCTTTACTGAGGACTGAAACCTGGTCCAAAGATTAAATTTACCCAGGACACCAGGTGACTCCCCAGACAAAAAGCTGTCAAAGAGTCACTGTATTTTTAGCATTTGGTCTAAAAGCTTCTGTAAAAGTTACTCAAGCCATTCATTATTTAGATAATTCAGAATGCATGCTTCCGAAGTCACTCTAAAAATATGACCTGTCTCCCATCTCGTCAGTACCGCGGAGCCCTGTGCTTCGGCAGGAAGCAGCCGATGGGGAAGCCTTGTTCAGTGGCCTCGTGAGAAAGCAAAGGTTATTTTTCTGACTTCGTGTTGAAGGGAATTGCGATGCTTGCCTTGGTTTGTAACATACAAGCGTCTAATTATACACTGTCTTTGCTCCTGCGTTCTTACTCTCTGACTTCTGTTCTAAATTCTCTACAGTTCTCTTCCATTTGTCTTACGAAATTACTTTCTTGGAAATCACTGCTTAATGATTTCTAGGATGAAACCCCAGGCAGCTGGTGGTACTGGATGGTTTTTGTTTTCTCTAGCTGAGTGGCTTTTGATGGGAGCACACAAAAAGAAATTAATCTTAGATCACAACTTGGTATGCACGTTTTGTATGTGTATGTAACTGAAATGAGTTTCTCAAATGGTACGTACTTGTATTACATGTGAGGCACTCATATTTTTCTGTTCTGTTATACTTAAAAATTGCTTCTTGCTACCCATTGTGGGGTTGTAGCTCACAACTTAAAAAACACTGCCTTGACATGTAGCTCCAGCATGATGTGTGGGTCATTTTACCTTCTAAGACTCACCAATCCTTTTTTTTTTTTTTTTTTTCAAATAGAGACAGGGTCTCCCTCTGTTGCCGGGGCTAGAGTGCAGTGGTGTCATCATAGCTCACTGCCGCGTCGAACTCCTGGGCTCAAGTGATCCTCCTGCCTCAGCCTCCCGAGTAGCCAGGACTACAGGTGTGAGCCACCATGCCCAGTGATCTTATTCAGTGCACCTTTCCTAATGAGCCTTGAGGACCCAGCGTGGCCTGTGGGCCACCCCTTCCTGCTTCTGGCCCTCCCCCTCCCCGCACAGCCCCCTGCCCTCCCTTTGAGCCTCCATGCGATGTTCACACTGTGCCCACCCTTGCTGTAACCACCGCCTCTGTCTTGAAAGGACCAGGATGGTGGGGGCATCAGCATGTGGTGAGATGCAGATTGTATCCTTTAAGTACAGTTCTAACCTCCAAGATGAAGAGTCTGGGTGGTTTTTTTGAATGGATGAGTTCTTTGAGAAATCGAGTCCCATATATTTTGTGAGGACATCTAAGCCTGGCATCCACATCAGTGCTGGCAACACCGACCCAGTGTGCCCACAGGGCCTGGGGGAAGGCCCCCAGGCTGTAATCGGGTCCGGGGGTGTCCACTCATGGTGGCAGCACACCCACACCCCCCGCAGGAATGTGGTGCACACTTGGTCCCTTCCTTCTTAGTTAAAAGGGAGGGGGCATTCCATCGACAGTATCTATAGAGTGAGCTCTAAGTCAGTGTATTTATTTAACTTTCCCCATAATGGAATACGGATTTTTGTTTCACCTGATATGACACGTTTCAGGGGCTCTGTTTGACCTTGTCATTACACTAGGAAAATATTTGATGGCTCGTCAGAAAGGAACATTTATAATTGTGTTACTAACCTACACAAATTGTCAGCCTTGGGGACAGTGTGGCAGGCAATGAAGGTTGAAATTGACAGCATTTTGCCACTTAAAGATAGGCACGAGAAATGCCAATATTCACTGGATGAGTTGAAATTAATTTGGGTTTTGTAGGCTCTAGTAGTTAACGTGATGTTTGATGGGAATAATTTTGTAAGGGAATCCTTAAAAATTGATTTGATTAATGTGTTTTTGTGACTTTGGTGTGAGATGCCATACTGTGGTGGTGGTGACCGAAGGGTGTTGCGATGGCCTCAGACATTGTCCCTGCAGGGCCCGTAGGTGGGGTCCTGCGCCCCAGGGCACCTCCTGACTCCTCCTACCGTCAGAGAGGTGTCCCTTGGACACTCCCGGCTCCTCCCGTCAATATAAAGGCTACCAGGAGGCTCTCTGGTCCCTACTAGATCTCTTATGCCGTGTCGATGACTTTTTATTTAAATGATGTAATTTCCTTAACTTAAATATTTTACGTTGTCTTAACCTTCTGTAGTTTTGCCAACAACGAGATGTTTTAAAACCTAGATCTCTCAACCAACTATATCTTCCATTGACTGGCAAAGCATTGGTTTAAGCCAATTCATTTTGACCACGTGCTATTCTGAACTTGATCCCTTTTCTATTTAGAAAATAATTTTATTTCCATCTCCTCTGATGTAAATGAGACCCTTCTGTTTCCTTTAATGGTAAGGCCGCTTCATCTTCTGCTGTTTCATAAATTGTTTTTTTAATGTAATGAGCAAATGTGATAAGGTACAAGTGAGGTTTCCTAGCTTTACAGTGCCTCGGGGAATTCAGGAAACTGTTTCATTGGCGGACAGGAGCATTTGGAATAGCAGGTAGTGTTGAAGGTAACATACCAAGTGAGCATCTTAGCACAAGCCCCCTGAGGTGTCATCAGGCTGTGCTGCCATCAGAATCCCTTCTCATCCACACCATTTAGAGGCAGCTGGTACACAGCCTTGCTTCCCTGCCGGTTACTGAGATGTGTGGTATGCGGTATTGCTTAAGAGCTGGGCTCTGGAGCCAGCCTGGAACCTCAGGCAGGTCACGCACCACTCAGCTTTCCCATCTGTAAAATGGGCGTAATCGTTGTGCCTGCCTCCCAGTATCACTGTGAGGACTCGACGCAGCCTTGCTGCAGAGCCTGCGTAGGCTGAGCGCTGTGTGAGGCTTCGCTGCTGCAGCCTGTAGTGTGGGGCACCTGACTTTTGGTGTCTGGGCACAACTTAACTCATTTTATCCGTTTAGAGCTCTCCCTCGCAAAAACAGCGTGGGCATGTAGATGTTGTGTAAATTTTTGCTAAAATGCGCTTAGATTGATGATTCGTGAGTAGCCTTTCAGAGCTATAAGGTTCTGAAACAGAGCTTTGAATAAGATGGTCTTGTCCTTCTGACGATGGCCTCCCGTGTCCTCTCCCCTACGCCTGTCAGCAGCCGTTGCGGGAGGAGGAGGAGAGGGAGCCAGTGCCAGTACCGTTCTGCTCACCTTAGGTAGGGATCCAATTTATGGTCGATATTCAGCGAATTTCCATTGTTCGATGGTAAACTGACATTAAAATTATAGCAAAGTCAGCCAAATAGAGAACGAACAGGTATGCTCCCCAACTCCTTGCATGACTGTCCTCAGTGTGCGTCACTGGCACAGTGGGGCAGGCCCGTGAGCTTGTCAGCATGCCACCATTACTCTCACGGCCTGCTGCTGCCCTTGGTAAAACATACAGAATTTACCGGCACTTCCCTTACAGCTTCATACTAGGTGAGGTGTCTCCCTGTTGGACTGTAGCAGATGTTGCCAAGAAAATACAAGAAATGGAAAGCTCGTCGGAAGGAGAGAGGCTAGTCTCATTCTTCATGCATACCCGACCGGGGTAGCTTTGATTGTTTATTATCCTTCATGCATTGTTTAGAGGAGACAGATGGCTTTCCAGTTCATCAAATCTTTTCAATTATCTAAAAGGAAATTCCTGAGCCGGGAGCAAATCATTTCAATAAATCTCATTCATACTTACCTGCTGCTGCTTTTTAAATGGAAGAAGAAGAAGTGTTTTCCAAGTGCATTTGGAAAGTGGTTTTCTGTAAATTAGAAAAATAAAATTTTCTCCGTAAAGCAGCAGAGTGAGAAGAAGAGGCCAGGATTGGACGTGAGGAGGTCTGGGCCTCCCTCAGGCTTTCTCCTCAGCACGCTGTGGGGCAGGGCTGCTCACATCCAAAGAACGTTCCTGCCTTTGTTCATTTTGAGTGTGGTAGCAGGAGCTGCGTATATGCATATGAGGGTGGCAAAAGGCAACGTGTGCGTGTCGGGTCCAGTGTGCATCTTAGGTTGTCTAAACGTCGGAGGCCACACCACAAGCAGTGTCACAGGAGGGACATAGTGTGAACATGGTCTGTCGCACACCCTTTTGTCCTGGCCAGTGGCCCCTGAAGCTGGGTTATGACTTCCCAGGTGACTCCCAGAGTCTGAGAGGGGACTAGTGAGCGTCTCCAAATTGGATTCCCCTGGCTGGGCCTCTTTTAAGTCAGGAAGACACATGCTATGAGGTAGATGGAGAGATGGAGGGACATGGTGTGTCCAAAAATTAGCAGGACCCAATCCATGAACGTGGATTCTGAAGCAATGTACTTACTGGATTAAAAAAGGTTGTTCGGTTTTCTGTGTGTGAGATGCAGTTTATAAGATTTACTAATAACTAGGCTATGTAGACTCTGCTCTCAAGAAACTCTTCAGTTCATAGCACTTAATAAGTACTTGTTAAAATGTCCCCAGCATTTCGTTGCCAAATCCTCCTTAAACAAGGCCCACCTCTGCCCTCAAAGCCTCTGTGGCCCCAGGTAACTCTTCCCTGACTGCCCACGTGCCTCCGGCTCCTAGCAATGATCCTTACCGTATGGTGGACACCAGACAGTCAGATGGACACCGGTCTCCAAGGTGACGGTTCTCTGCGCCGCCTCTGGGCTTTCTGTGTTCACCCCTCCCCTCTGCGCCAGCGTCAGGCCATGACCTTTGTCTCTATTTGTGATGAAACATTTTTAAGAAATGTCGACACTTGGTGAATAGATGGAAATACTAACTCTTTCTTTGTTCTCTTCCTAACAGACACGAGACGACTTCCTGGGCCAGGTGGACGTGCCCCTTAGTCATCTTCCGGTAAGGGAGCCACGTGCTTGCTGCTGCATGTGTGGGCGGTGGTTCGTTTTCAGAGGTGTTTCTTCAGCACGCGGAGACGGCTGAAATGAAGCACATGTACTCTGGCCCTGGCGCCTTACCGGAAAGTGGTCCTTTCACGGGGATAGAGGATGATGTATTGTGGAAACCAAGTGTCTCTGGATCCGCTTGGCTGTCCTGTCCCTTCCCTTCTCTTCTGCGCTTCAGTTGCTCACCTTTGTCACATCCTGTAAAACGGCCATCTCCTTTGCTCAGTCCCTTCCTCGTCACTCAGTATCTGTTTCCAGATCCATCCTTCGGGTCTAATCAGGTGTGTTCCCTTTGTCTGGAATTGCACCTGCTGTTTCTCTGGGATACATCCGTGTAAGCTGGTATTTCCCAGACTTTGGTTTATGTCCTTCTCGGTCAGCATGGAGACAAAAGAAAAGACACCGTCCATTCCGAGTGAACTTGGCAGCTCAAAACACCCACCCTAGCTTCAGAAAGTGTACTGGGTCAGCTGTTGGGCTGCCACTGCCGTTTCTCTCTGCTCAGATGAGCAGCAGAACAGTCAAGGCTGTTGACCAGCGACTGAGGTTAGGGTGTCACCGGCAACGTGAGGCAGTATCGATAGAATGCGGGGCCAAGACCTGGAGGCCCTGGTGAAGGTGGATCATCTCATACTCCAGCTTCACTCTTCCAGATTGTTCCACCTCTCCTCCTGGCCTTCTTCTCTTGGGCAGCACATGGTGACATACGGAGCAGCTAAGAGAGGGAAGTCAAATGTTTCTGCCTTACAAGGGCATTGTGTTATTTTTTTTAAATGCTTTATGTGAGCAAGTAGCATAAATAGTCTATAAACTAAAATGACTTAAACCACCTAGCATCAGCTTCCCGCTGCGTTACAGTTGTGGCCGTTGCCATGTATTAAATACCAAGACAGACTGACTCTTACCAGGGCAGCTTTGAAGATGTGTCGTGAAGGAACGTGATAGCAAGCAGTTTGCTCTCGCCACCCAGGGGAGCTATTAAGGAAGAAAGGTCTCAAGTGCATTCCCTTCCCATGGATTGGAAGCGAAAGTGATAGCCTTAAAATAGTTTATTTCTATGTAAAAACCTGAAGCTCCAGGGTGCCACAGGAGAGTGCTTGTGTGTGCCCGCATGGGGTTTCCACAGGAGACCCATTCCACAAGCCATCAGGAACTGGGTGATTCGTTTGAGGTCACATGGAGAGTGTTTGCATGTTTCAGCATTTGCGAGGAAAGACCCTTTGCGTCTCGTCAGCTGGGCTGGTCGTTCTTCACGTTGAAACTGACTCTCCTCACACTTTTAGACAACACTGGTGGGCTGGCCAGTTCTTTTGTGGATGTCCGCACCCTCCCTTTTCCCTAATGTAAAAAGCACGTCTTGGCCAGGGGAAATTGTTTACTAATATTCTCTAAGAGGCACAGGTGGACAATTTTAAGGACTTGCTCCAACAAGACTTTGTTTGAGTGATCAAATGGAGATTGGTCTTGAAAGATTGAGCAGGGCTCCCAGAGAATAGAGGAATTTTCCTCTTCAGAAGCCAAGTCGGTAGAGAGCATAGTTCAGTTTTGGATTCGGGGTGGAGGTAGGGTCAGGGAGCCTTCAAAGAAGGAAAAACGGTGCTGAGGCTCAGGGCTGGAATAGAAACCCGCAGGTGAAAGGGGTGAGTTCCCAGAGAGGACTGAGTGCTTTAATGTGAGCTGAGTTGATCAGGTGATAGGCCCTCCCAGTTTTGCATATGCCCAGATACTGGCTTACATTGGAGTGTCGTCATCTCTGTACTTAAAATCAGCTAGCTGTTTGGCACCAACTGCAGTCAGGGGAGATGGACCACAAAGAAAACAAAAGGATAGAGGTGAAGATACATTCTCTCTCCTCCATGTGGTGATCGAACCCAAGTAGCATATTGTGAGTGGACTGGCCTTTGAGTGCAGGATTTCAGGCGCTGTCGTGTGTATCTGATCATGTATATAGGATATTTGTGGGACAATTATACAATGTTCCGTGTGGTAGTGCACACAAGTGTGAGTGTGTGAAGTGTATGTTAGCATTCAGATGTGTTTCGTGGAGTGACTCATGATGCTCTCTTATTGATATAGCTACGTGGCTATTGTCAAGGCAGATTATATATGGCCTGTTGATTCAATATTTGTCAAAATCATTGAACTTTGGATTAAAAAAAAAATAGGGAAATGACGAGCGAGGACACAGAGTGCGGTATTATGGTGGTAAAGTGGCCCTTGCCAACCCACCAGCTTTTTCGAGATTGAAGAACTCTGATTTGGTGTTTGATGATTCATTGATTTGATAGGGCCCCATTAGCTAATGGAACATTCGTCCCTTCAACAAATATTTGTTGATAGGACTAATCTTTGAGGATGGATCCGTGAAACAATTTCCTCCCTCGCGTAGCTTAGCACCATCCATGACAGCAGCATGTGGCCAGTGCGACAAAGGAAGCTCCGTGTATTGTTTGTTGTTGTTTTGTGTTTGTTTTTGAGACAGGGTCTTTCTCTGTTGCCCCGGCTACAGTGCAGTGGTGTCTTCATAGCTCACGGCAACCTCCAACTCCGAGACTCAAGTGATCCTCCTGCCTCAGCTTCCCAAGTAGCTGGGACTACAGGCACACACCATGACTCTCGGCTAATTTTTTCATTTTTAGTAGAGACAGAGTCTCAGTCTTGCTCAGCCTGATCTTGAACTCCGAGCTCAAGCAACCCTCCCGCCTGGCCTCCCATAGTGCTAGGATTACAGGTTTGAGCTGCCCTGCCTGGCCTGTGTATTGTTTTATTTCATGTTAATTAAGATTTAAATTTAAGAAGCCACATGTGGCAAGTGGCTACCACATTGGGTGGCACGTGTGCGAATCAGACCAGAGTCCCCTGCCTCAGGTCAAAAAGATGTGATTGTGGCTTCCGTTTTCCTCAGGTGATTGTTCTGGCTACTGGGGGAGCCTCGGGGGAGGACTTCCAAATGCAGGCTTTGGTATTTGGAGTGCAAAGCCCTGCTTTCAGATTCTTGGGGCTGGCTTTCCTAAGCTGCGTGCATGGCCTTGCATTCCCTGACCCAAAGAAGCCTCCCAGGCAGGAGAGAGGGTCAGAGCATCCCCGCCACTCAGTGGCCCTGAGCAGCAGGCCCCTGAGGGAGCCGCACTTCAGCATCGCAGACCTGACCCACTGCCCAGTGCTGGGTGCCTGGTCAAGTGCCCTGCTGGGCCTGTAGCCCTACATGGGCGTCCAGGTCGGAGCTCTGCCAGGGAGACAGGCAGAGGAGGCAGCTTGCCCTAAGGAGGTGGGGCAGGGAGCATTGTTGGATGCTGGGTGCCCTCCGCACAGTGGAACGTCCCTACCTCAGTCCCCAGCGGCGGTGGCCAGAGGAGGCAGTGGCAACCCTGTCGTCAGCCCCTGAGTCAGAAAGAGGAAGGAGTGGTAATGAGAAAATCACCTCTTTCCCCGATTTGATGGTGATTCCTCGGTGCTTGCTGCTTACCACCTGCTTGCGGAGGAAAGAAAATGATGTTAGAGTTGCGATTCACGGTCATTCCCGATCTCAGACTCCATCCTCCCCGTTGTATTTGTGGGGAAAAACATAGATAAGACACAGGACTGGAGGAGTCTAGAATGGCAGGGGCTTCTGTGTCCTTTGCTCCTGCATTTGCCACTCACCCTTCATATTTCTTTTCCATTTTATTCAATGCCGAGGGGAGGAGCGAGTACGAGAGAGGCCCGGGGAGAGCAGGGAGGGTTGTAGGCTGACCCCTCACGCAGGCTGGAGAGTTGAGAAGGCGCAGGTTCCTGCTCTCGGAAGTCTCCAGCGGTCAGGCTTTAAAAGACGGGACTCTGGGGAATTGTTGCCTTCCATCTTGGGCAGCCTTGATCGATTAGCCCCCAGTTTCCCTGTATTTGCGTAGACATTACCACGTTTCCATACAGATCTATGGTAGAACATCCTCTCTGTTCCACAGTAGTCACTAAGCAGAGGCACCAGCAATCACGATGACGTACGTGTCACCCAGGGTATCTGGGCAGTGTGAAGTGAAGCACCGGGGGGTGGAGGTGGGAGATCTACGTCCACACCGCAGCGGAAACATAGCTCCTCTGTTTTTTCTCTTGCATTGGGTGGGACACCAAGAATAAACTTCACTGTAACTGTTCTGTTATTTCCTGTTATTGTTGACTTTGTTTTAACGACCATTTTCACATTCGTTTAAGTTCAGTATATCATTACCTAAAAGTTCATACAGTATTTGATAACTCATATCTACTAATTACTTAAGGATAAAAATCATGCCAAGACTTATATTAACAACAGAATGAGGGTCCTGGCAGTGTTTGCATTCTGCACCTCTGAATCTTTCCTTGCCTCTTCCCTGGTCCATTGCGTCTCCCCTGTCCGTGGAGTCCCCAGGGTGCCCCCCTCTCTGCCCAGCAACACAATCTCTGCATCCATGGGAAAGGCACTGAGGCAGAGAGAGCTACTTTAAAAACATGAATTTCTCCCATTTTCAGGGTGGTGGTGTTTGACGCCTTCCCTGTACTGAGGTGGCCGACATTCTTCTACCACCTTGCGTTTATGGCGCCAACAGAGTGATGGTGCCCTCTCGTGTGTGCAGGATTCAGTATCACGGAGCTTGGAGGGACCTAGGGGCATTTATTCACTCCCAGTATTTTCCAGGTGAGGAAACCTGGACCCACAGAGGGAGGTGACTTGCTCAACAGTCAGTAGGTCGGTGGCAGTGCTGGACCTGACCCTGGGTCTCCAGCGTCCTCCTGTGCCTGTGGAATAGTCAAGGGCGTGGGGACCAGCTTAGCCTAGGGCTGGGTGCTTCTGGTGGTTGCATCCGGGTTTGAGTCGGGAAACCTAGTGAGGCCCTCTCCTTCCATTTGCCTGAGAGTTGTGTGTCTCGTACCATAGTGACAGCACTTCTGCCGAAAACATCTCTTTAAGATGAAAGCACTATGTATCCAAAAGATTTTCTTTTGGATGCTCATACCCTGGAGCAGGAGGCAGCATTTTGGCTATTTTGGCCAACAGTGCCGTTTCCCGCAATCGGTCTGGGATGGTTTCCACCAGGAACACCCTCTGTGCCATCCTAGGAGTCTCCACTAGGCCTTTCTCCAGGGAACATGGTCAGGTTGGAACCTGGATGAATTCCAAGAAAAATCTTGTAATTATCTCCACGGTCATCTTCTTGTTCAGACTAGAGAATTTCCGTGAAAATGAACTTTAGTTTTCAGTGCCCTGCCTGTTACTGCTTGGCATGGAGTTGGCGTTACTCACGAATGACATGCACATGTAGAGAACGGGCTGATGGTGATAATGGCCAGTGTCTGTTGAGTATGCCAGGTGTTCTTGTGAGGACTTTACATAAACCAGCTCCATCGGTTTAATCCTCACAGCAACCCTGTAAGATACAGTAACTGCCCTGTGTCATAGATGAGGACACCGAGGCACAGAGAGGTGAGGAACTTGCCCTTGGCCACTCAGCTCTGTAAGTGACAGAGCCAGGACACAGACCTGGGAGGTCTGCCTGTTGACCCGTGTGGTAGTGGTTGTGTACACTGCAGTGTATGCACACGCTCGCTTTCAGTCCCGCTGTGCTCTGTGGTTTTCTCTGTTCGCTCTTTTGTGCACTCGCTGCTGTTCCTGAATTCCTCATGCCCACTAATGATCCTGCAGGCTTTGCTCATGCTGTTTGATTTCCTAAGCTTGAACCGTCCTTCTTCCCAGTTCCGCACCTGTCAGAACCTTCCCATTCATGTTGGATTGGACCACACGTCTCCAGAAACCATTTAGATCCCCAAGTCAGCATCAGTCTCTTTCCTCCACCCCAGGTCTTGAGCTCTGTATGTCACTGAACTTGCTCGGCCTCAGTTTCTAGAGTTGTTGATATGCGGGCCCCTCCCATGTCATTGAAGCACAAAAGCAAGTACCGTGTTATAGCCACATCTTTCACATGGTATTGCTATAAAATTGCTAGTTAAATAAATGAAAAAAGGAAGGAACACCAGCAGTAGTTTTCTTGATTAATAAATTTACCATTATAATATAGTGATGTATATTTGGAAACTTTTTGTAGAAAACATTTCCAAATCGTGTATGTTTACTGCCTTGTAAAAACAGTCTAGAGAATATAATTGACTGTCTTCAGCAGTAATGAATTTTCAGGGCCTCAGTAGTTTACTATAAATCAAATGAATTAATTAGCTCGGCACCAGTGATACAGTGGTAAGCAAAATCAAGTTTGATCTTGTAAGCTGACATCCCAGAAGTGATGGATGATAAACTAATAAACAAAGTAATTTCAGCTGGTGATACAGGGAAGCTAAAGCAGGGTGATAAGAGTGGCCAACGGAGGCGATTTAGGATGGGAACTCCTGAGTTTGTGACCTAGGATCTCACGTGTGGGTGGCATGGTGGAGACAGCCCTGCCATGCGGAGTCTGCTGTCTAGCAAAAGGACCTGCCCGTGCATGGGCGCTACGGCAGGATTCGGTGTGATCTGTGCACATACAGATGAGGCCAGGGTGGTTGGAATATAAGGAGGGAACAGACAGACTGGTTCAAGGTGAAGTTAAAGGTCATTAAAAGCCAAATCATAGTTGACCTTGTAAGTCATAGGAAAGAATTTTCATTTTATTATGGGAGGAGTAGGAAGCCATTGGGAGTTTAAAGCAGGGAATGACATAAACCGATAACGTTTCAAATATAAGTGCACATATACACGCGCAGACCTGATACAATAAATCATCCAACTGGTTTGTCTCTCTCGCTGCAAAAGTAAATATTTGCGATTAAATTTAATTTAAGGGTCTAGGTATTTAAGGTTTTACTACATGCAGTATTTAAAAATTAATGAAATGGTAGCACTTATTTTTCCAATTTCTTGGTTTGTTAGGCTAAGTTTTATCAACTTTAGACAACAAATACTGATTTCTTTTAAAATGAACAAATATCCTGGTCTCGCTCATAACTTCATGACCTAAACTCCCGCAGAAGGCTAAGTGGCAGTACTTCCCAGCACAATCTCCGTGCAGGAAATAATCTTTCGATTATCTTAGGCTGCTGACGTGATGTTTTAACATGAAAAATAAAGTTGCTTTCTAAGGATAGGTCTCGTATAGTCTGTTTACTCCACTTTTAGGCTTCTTGAGTCACAGGATCCAGCAGGGCACCAGTGGCCGCTGGTTCTCCAGAGTTAATCAGCTCTGTGAGATCGAGGCCACGCCCTACAATTAGAAATTACACTTGGCAGTGACGGCTATACTTTTGTCATTTGTCTGCGGCTGGGGTCGGCTCCTAGAACCCGATGTGGATGGTGACATCTAGTGGACCTCGAGTAGGTAAATTCCGTGGCCTATGAAACGTTAGATTCCTTGTCTAGTGCCAGTTGAGGAGCCAGCTCCTTTTTCACCGTCGCCACATTAGAAAATAGGAAACGTGTTCTCTGGGATCTAGTCCAGTGTCTCTAAAATACAAAATTAGGAGAGTTGAAACTTGCTTTATTTTTTCTTCCCATAGACAGAAGATCCAACCATGGAGCGACCCTACACGTTTAAGGACTTTCTTCTCAGACCAAGAAGGTGAGGCGCGAGGGGGCCGGGAGCGGGTGTCTGCCCTGCGGGCCGCGGAGTTTAGTCTTCTCTGGCGACGGGTTCGGCAGTCGCCGTAAACGTGAGAGGCGTAACCGAGTCATGTCCTTTATAACCAATTTTCTTCCGTCACGCAGTCATAAATCTCGAGTGAAGGGATTTCTGCGACTGAAGATGGCCTACATGCCCAAGAACGGAGGTCAGGATGAGGAAGGCAGCGAGCAGAGGGACGACATGGAGGTAAGCCGCGGCGCCTCCGGCCCCGGCCCGCTTTCCCGGCTGAAGATCGCGTTCGCGTTTTACTTCGACTTTATAGTTGAAGGAAATATAAGTTCATAAAGCTTAAATACGAAAAACTTACACACGTCCGTGAGTCTGTCTTCGATAGTGTAGCAGTTACGCTCACCTGCCTTGGTGTAAAAAGACGCGCTTTGCCTTTCATATCGCAGCACTAGGAACTGAGGAGCTTTCTCTTCAGACAGCTCTGTGCAGTTCCCCTCACGCATTTAATTCCATGACTGCTTTGGACTTTCAGCTCTCCGTAAATCCGTTTAGCACTTGAAATTGCCTCAAAGTGGATGAGGGGGCTTAGAAAATCTTTTCCAAGTTTCTTACTCATTGGGCGCACAGGTGACAGCCTGCGGTAGAAAAACCCTCCCCTAGGAATGCCATTCTGGGATTAGCTGTCGGGAGGAATTTCCCCTTCTGCCCTCCTGACACCACTGCCCTTTAGCTTTCTGATCACAGACCGATGCGACGGTCACGTCGTACCTTCTCAGCACATGCTGCAGACGGGGCCGCGCTGTTCGACAAATTCTCATATTGTTCTCAAAGCATCCATTAGGCAAGGCCTCCCCTGAGCTGGTGCTCACATCTGTTTGCAGCTGTCGCATATACGTGATACGCGAATGGTGTGTCGTGGGCAAGTTAACCGAGCCCCCTCCGACCGCGGGGTCGTATTTCCAGGCAGCATTTCATTCGTGAGCTTTCATCTCTCCCCATGCATGAAGAGGAGTGAAGTGGGTGGTAGGCAGTTATGAATGTTAAGATTTCATGAGCACATCAACAGATTTTTATCTCAGATCCGGGGAATGTTTTACACTCTTCTTGCCTTCCAACTGCAGTAACCAGCGAATTACTGAATTTTCCAGTGATTTTACCAGGGGATGTTAGGAAAGGAATACTTAATGCCTAAAATATGCATTTCAAAAATGTAACTCGAACTCTGGTACCGTGAAGGAAGCCTGTTGGTGCAGAGGCGGCAAGTGTGGCGTGCCTAAGTAGAAAGCCACAGCCCCAGACTTCTGGCTCCTGTGATTGCACTGGATGCAGAGTCAAAGCTGGCCTTCCTGGGCCTCCTGGTCACCTGGGCTGCAATTGCTGTTAGGACGCAGGTGCAGTGTGACTCATCTTCCCCACTCCCTTTTTCCTCGTGGAGGTGCTGAAAAGGTGACAGCTGTAATGTGGCCTGTGTCATTGGCATGGCTTTGTGCAGGCCCTGGAGGCTTTCAAGTCAAAATAACAAACATGAAATATGAAAAAAGTATAACGTGACTTAATGTATAAGTCACTAACCAACTCCGCGTATCCAAATCTCTGTCGCTCCCCGCAATATAGTCATCTTAGAAGGCAGCACAATTGGCCGTTGCTCAAAAGATTTGTGAGGCTTCCCTAGAATTGATTTTTTGACCCGATATGGGGAATTTATTCAAATGTGGCACGTGAAGCCATTGCCGGAGCCCGAGGGCCATGGAGCATGGAAGAAGGAAGGGCACAGAACACGCTGTAATTGTCCCTTCCTCACGTGTGAAGAACCAACACCATAATCTTCCACTGAACTTCATTCCACAGCACGGGTGGGAAGTCGTTGACTCGAATGACTCGGCTTCCCAGCACCAAGAGGAGCTTCCTCCTCCTCCTCTGCCCGCCGGGTGGGAAGAGAAAGTGGACAATTTAGGCCGAACTTACTACGTCAACCACAACAACCGGACCACCCAGTGGCACCGACCGAGCTTGATGTGAGTACACGCGGTGGTCGGGAATGCACGGTCCTGCTCTGCACAGGCAGGTACCAACGCAGGGACCCTCTGGGACAGGGCTGGGGAAAAAGTCTCAGGGCAGTAAGAGCAGGTGGTTGGGTAGCACAACGGGATGCCTCTTCATTTAGGGGAAGAGCCTTGGGGCACCCAGGGTTTGTATGTCACAAGGAAGAAGCTGTTGCGTTTGTATCATGTGCTGCTGTTTGAACATGAACCGATTTACTTTGTATGGTTTTCTTATATAGATTCCTGAAATACGGAGCAGAGGTTATTTTTCCTAGATTTCCCTTATGGTTGGTGGCGCTACTGTTTCCTTCCTCTGCAGCTTTCTCTCCTGACTCACCCAGAGTGGAAAGCAGCTAGCACACTGGCTTTGGCAGTTTTCTGTGTTGTTTTTGGATTTTTACTGCCTTTAATTATTTGATTTGGAAATCTTCTCAAAAACTTGGGTTTTTTTTCCATTTTGGGGAAATTTGACCCCCTTAATGTAATTGGAAACACATGTGGGGCTTGCAGACTCAGAATTAGTAATTACTGTTTATTTTAATCCCTCACCAGCCTCAGGGCTGCAGTAAATTGATTGCTGTTTTGTTCCCTCCACAGTTTTTGGTTTGATTGATAGCAAATAAACACTAGCTAAAGCTCAACTCCTATCAAAATGGTTTTGAAGCAGCTTGTTGTTAAGTCACAATATACAGCAAGACCTCAGCCGAGATGAGGAGGTAGTTATCAATGAATTATATAATTTTCAGTATGTAATAAAAGCCAAGTATATTAGGTAAGGTAATTTTTTCTTCAGCCCAGACTCTGAAACAAATTTGCTAGCGATGCTTTTTTGACAAGTGGTAGTAGTAGTATGGTGGATGTTGTTCTTAAAAACCCTTTTGTCTGTAGAAATTACAAAGATATTCTGCATGTGGTGGTGGATGGGAGGGCGGCCACATCGTCTGGCCTAGGTTTGAATGTAGAGATGAAGCTTGCAGATCTGGAACACCGAATAGCCAGTCTTCTCTGAGCCCCCAGTGGAATCTCATGAATGTTGGCTATCCTTGGTCAGCTTCAGACTACCCAGCATGGGCTTTAACTCATGGTCCCAGGACAGCATAAATCTCACAACATCTGGGTGATGTTAATCTATCTATCTTTTGTTAAAATTTTTTCACCTATAAATATGAACGGAAATGGTTTAGTTGATTTTTCAAAATTTTATTTATTTTTTTCCTTTTTCTTGAGTCAGGGTCTTGTTCTGTCACCCAAGCTGGAGTGCAGTGGTATGATCATATCTCACTGCAGCCTCCAACTCCTGGGCTCAGGCGATCCTCCCCGCTCAGCCTCTTGAGTAGCTGGGACCACAAGCATGCACCATCACGCCTGCCTAGTTTTTATATTTTCTGTAGAGATGGGGTATCACTATGTTGCCCAGGCTGGTCTCGAACTCCCGACCTTGAATTCCTGGCCTCAAGTGATCCTTGACCTCCCAAAGTGCTGGGATCACAGGCGTGAGCCACTACACCGGGCCTACTATCTCCTTTTCATTAGTGACCATAGCTATTAAACTGTTGTAAGCCATCATGGCTATTTGTAGTAAACACAACTTTGGGCGCACCTTGGGCTTGGTTTATGTGTAGCAATCAGAAGAATGTTGGTAGCAGTACCCTAAGCAGAGCACCATTGTCTAAACAGCCTGGGAAAGAAATACCTGAAAAGGTAGACTCTGTGCTGACCTCTGCAAAAAAGAGACAGCAACCCATGAAGGAAGAAATACTAATAGCTAATTCGTATATGGAAAAGTGTTCAACTTTGTTAATAAGTATCATGCAGATTCAAGTCTTTATTTTTGAAACAAATGGGAAATAACTGCAGCTTTCTCTACCACAGTTGTGAAACTCTAACGAGGGAAGACACTTCATCTTTCTAAATATACTACCTTTGTGATGGTTTCATGGACGTACTTATCCCCAAACTCATCACGATGTACACATTAAATATGTACAGCTTTATATGTATCAGTCAAACCTCAGTAAAGTTGTTTTTAAAAAAGATACCATCTTTGGTGGCATCATCCTGAAGCACCAAACTAAAAAGATAAAACTTGGGCAGGGCGCAGTGGCTCATGCCTGTAATCCCAGCACTTTGGGAGGCTGAGGCAGGAGAATCGCTTGAGGCCACGAGTTTGAGGCTGCTGTGAGCTATGGTCGCACCACTGCACCAGCCTGGGAGACAGAACCACAGCCTGTCTCTTAAAAAAAAAAAAAAAAAAAGTAGTAGCGTAACTTTTATGATGCTGGCTCATCCTCAACCCAGAAACAACAAGGGAAAAATGCAGTTCTTAATCCAAGTTCAGGTTCACATGTAGTTTAGGGAGAAGTTAGTGGCATGACTGTCCTCGTCAGCAAGGCAACAATGCCAAAGGGAGAAGCTGAGCCAGGAAGGACGTCAGCAGAGCTCAAGTGGAACGCAAGGAGTGACTCCTTTTCAATGGGTGTGACTTCTAGAAAGCGAGAAAGAAGAAAAAGAGTCAGTTTCCACAACAAACCTCTTCATCCCATGTGAACTGTTTACAAATTTGGGCCGCTGCTTTCTTCTGAACTTTATTTGCCTTGGCCAGAAGCCCTTGGTCCTCCCAGATTTATTTTTGAGAATTGTTTGAATTCAAAAGTAATTTGTTTCACAATTCAGTTTTTACAGAACGCTGAAGCATCCTTTGGAGGAAAATTGATATTGTCAGGAAGTATTTTTATTAAAAGGCTCTATCCGCTGAGAATCAGATGGTGATAACCATGAGCGAAGCAAAGAATTAAGACTGTCTTGGTGACTCACTCTGGCCCAATTTGCTACGGTCTTGTGCCCCACGCTTTGGCCCACTGCAAATGGGGTTTTGTTTTGTCTTGGTCTTTGTGTTGTTCCCAGGACGTTTGTACGAGGTCCTTGTTCACCCTGGTCCCTTCCTTTCTAGACATGCTCCCCAGAGCCGTAAGCATACCGTTCGTTCCATGGTCCCACCATGCACAGCTGCGTTCCCCTTGTTTTCTCTTGTTCCCGAGTCCTGTGGGCATCGTAATACTCCTTCCCCCAAAAATAAAAATGAAAAACCTAGAGCACACCCCTCCTCCTGGCTAAGTCAGAGGTCTCAGCTAGGAGGCCTTCCCCTGGGCAGCCGCACCTCCTCTGTCCAGGTCTCCCCCAGCCTGGCCTGGAGCACAGAATATTCTAATTGCCTGTTTGGACTGGGACCATGTTTTCTTATTCACGGATCTTCCCTCCTGCCTGGCACAGAGTAGGAGCTCGGTAAAATACATTTCAAACAGCTGAAGATGAAAAATGAGCCCTTTCTGAAAGTGATTAGGACCACGTGGTTTAGTGAACTGCTTGGGCCAGGTTTGGGCCTAGACTCCGAATTTGAGAACAGAGGGTAACCCTAGAAGAGCTCCAGCCCCCTCAAGTCTGGTGGAGGCTTTTAGAACACCCCTAGTTTTTAGTTTTGTCCTTATCTTCTTTAAATATAACCTGTAAACTTTTTACTGTAAAAAGCACAATTTTCAAAAAATAAGCTGAAGAAATTATGATATTCTGTAAATGAAGATGAAGTTGTTAAACTCAAACACTTTTTTAAATCCTTTTGATTATAAATCAGTCTGTACATCTTCTTCTGACTTAGTAATTTAATTGTATCTGGACAACTCAGGTCATCGTACACTAACACATTGTGAGTATAAATGGCCTCAGTTGGCATTGAACTTGATTTTGTGATAAACTGATGGAGTTTTTTTAAATTATTATTTGTGTATTTCCCATGAAAGTCAAATGAAGAATGTATATGTGAAATTAATAACTGAAGAAAAATTGAAGTACCCACTTCTTCAGTTATCTCCTTGCCCCCCAATAAAATATTTTTCTGTTTTAATTTGTCAGCTCAGAAATATTGTAAAATGGTCATCTTCCCATTAGCTCACTGCGATCTTGATCTGGGCTCAAAGGATCTTCCCACCTCAGCCTCCTGAGTAGCTGGGATTACTGGCTGGTCTCGAACCCCTAGCCTCAACTAATTCTTTGGCTTCAGCCTTTGTGCTAGGAGTACAGGCTTGAGCCACTGGGCCCAACCCCTGTTAGTGACTACTTAAACTTCTAGTAGGTTTTAACAACTCTCACTCACTTGCTTAATTAAATGCAAAAGCCTCCCTTGTGTGAACATTATGATATTATCACGTAAGACCAAAAAAGCCCCTGGTTGGAATTTCACAATCAGAGGTATCTTCTTATGCTATTTAGTTGTTTCTGCTTCACACTGGTTACTAATTATTTGAGCATGTTGGATAAGGAAGATTGTCATAATTAATTTTAAACATACCCTCTTTTTTTCTTATCCTCCCAGAGTAATGGAATTCTATATACTTCTAAAGGATGTGAGATGCAGACATAGTAATATCAAAGCTTTATTCTTCTCAGCCTGTTAGAAGTCATTGTTAAAATTCAAGTAGTGCAGTATTAAGCACCTCATGTAGGACCTCACACATAATAGGTCTGCAAAGGTTAGTCCCTCAGTGTTAACTGAGTAAAAGCCATGACTGACATTTTAAGGGAAGTTTTCAAATTTTTTTTTTTTTTTGAGGCAGAGTCTGGCTCTGTTGCCCGGGCTGGAGTGCCGTGCCGTCAGCCTAGCTCACAGCAACCTCAAACTCCTGGGCTCAGGCGATCCTCCTGCCTCAGTCTCCCGAGTAGCTGGGACTACAGGCATGCGCTACCATGCCCGGCTAATTTTATATATATATATTTTTTTTTTTTTTTTAGTTGTCCAGATCATTTCTTTCTATTTTTTTTTTTAGTAGAGATGGTGTCTCGCTCTTGCTCAGGCTGGTCTCGAACTCCTGACCTTGAGCAATCCACCCGCCTCGGCCTCCCAGAGTTCTGGGATTACAGGCGTGAGCCACCGCGCCCGGCCGAAGTTTTCAAATTTTGATGAAACTCTTAGATATAAAATATTTTCAAGTGAGGCTGATTATTATAAAGTGAAATTGCTTTCATCCTTAATTAAAAGTGTTACAGGGTACTGAACAGCATCTTCTGCCTTAGACACTACTGAAATGGTTTACATATTTCATAAATGTATTCTGATCATTTTCCTTCCAAGTTTCATCCTGTTCTATAATAACGTATAGTTTTTATAATCATTGTATGCTTAAGAATTGAATGTCGTAAAAAGGACTACAGTAGCAACATAGAATCACAAATACGATACTACGTTTTTCTAACATTTCCAACAAAGTGCCGTTTTTAATGATTCTATTTTTGTGGTTTCGGAAGTTTTATTAATATCCTTGTGCATCCCTTTGTTTTATTTTCTCTATGGCCATAGTTAATGTCAGTTTTTCTGAAGACACCTCTATTATTGTACTATTTTAATCGTTGTAGTTTAATGTAACTAGATATGTAGAGTGTATATTTCTATTAGAGTGCAAAATTTTGTATTGGATGTGCAAATACAACAACACTTCATTGATCCAGACTTTAATAAGGAATTATAATTTAAATGTGGATTAAATGGAAGCTAACCTTCATACTGTTGCCTTTGCTAATAAAGTTAATAGTATAAAGATGTTTAATGGAAATACTTAAACAATTTTGGAAACTGGTGTTAAAGAGCCACCTATTTATTTGCAAGCAGTGTTGCCACTTGCAGACTATTTGCTACTACAGGGGCCTAGAAAGTTCCTTAGTGGGACATAGTATAAGTTAGTTTGAGAATGTGTTAGAAAACTTTAAAATTTATTTTGTAGAAAGAGTCTATAATAAAGGCTCTTGATTAATACTATATTTAATCTGAAACAATATTTTCAATTATTTTGAGATACTTTCAACCTAATTTTTCTTAACTGAGTATGGTGTCTTATTGAAAGTATCCATGAGAGTTTCCTCTGAAAAACACTTTAGCATTTCAGCTTCTATGATAAAAGCCTCGACTAGTATTTCCCCGAAAGTTGATTGTCTGTAATTTAGTGCAAAAAAGTTTTCAAGATCAAATTGATGCTTTCATGTCCTGAATTTTGAGCATTGTATGACAAAAAATAGGGTATGATGTTGTAGTGTTCTTCAAATCCCAGTTGACTTGGGAAGTTATCTCATGATGTTTATTTGGATTTTTAAAAATAGATTAAGGTGGGAAATGCAATGTCGTGATTCAGTCAAAACGAAATAGAAAGCAGCTGAGAATGTTCTTGTTGGATCAGGAGGAGGACTTCCATCTAGATAGCAGCTTTGCATTCGTACTGTTTGTAGGTTTTGGTCAATTGTGGATGACCAAAAGTAGCTGCCTTGTGATTACCAGACCCTAGGAGGGTGGGGACTGACTGGCTGTGGTGTGACCTTGCCTGTCACCTCTCCTTGCATAGGCCTCATTTGTCACTGTGGCAGATGGGTGGAGAACTTTGATTTCTGTTCTTTCTAAAATACTAAAGTATGTTTTGTAATATATGCCTGAAAGATGCTCAAAATGTTGCGACCGATGCATTGAAAAACTGCATTTATTTGACTCAAATGAACCTGGCACTACACTTAAGCCGAGATACGGTGGAAGAGTTCTCGTACTCAGTGGCCCGCCGGTGGTTAGTGTCAGACGCAGACGTTCTCTAGGGGGTGGGCCCTTAGTGAGTTCGGACCTGTCATGAAGGACCGGTTCTCAAGCGCTTCTCCTCTTCTTCCCCCTCACCTATGCACGCTCAGGGACGTGGCCTCGGAGTCGGACAACAACATCAGGCAGATCAACCAGGAGGCGGCCCACAGGCGCTTCCGCTCGCGCAGGCACATCAGCGAGGACTTGGAGCCCGAGCCCTCGGAAGGCGGTGATGTCCCCGAGGTATGACGTCCCCAAGCGCTGCCAAACCCTGCAGCTCTTTCTTTCCATGTTCTCCAGGTTGATTTCGTGTGGCAGTTTCTTCTCTCAGTAAATGTTGTCGAGAATGTAAAGATTGTGGTCTCGCAGTGAATTGATTACCATCTGGATGTTAATCAATTTGGAAAGTGTTTATAAAAGCCATGTTTGATAAGTACGTATGGCTCTATATTATTACAAAAATGAATAGCATTATTTTTAGTATGAAAATCTGAAGATATTTTCTCTTGGTAATTTATTTTTTCCCCCGAGTCTAACCATAGAAACCATGGTTTCTAAACATAGTCTAACCACAGAAACTTCTCCATCAGCACTTGCTCATTAAGTGATAACACGGGGTATCATATTTGCACAATTAAATGAGCCCTATAACTTGTTTGGGCATTATATACAAGCTTTTACCGAGTTGTTTCAGCACCTTAAAAGAGATTTATTACCAAGAAAATACAAATTTGGGTGAATAGAAATGTTTGTAATTTTCCCTGATTTACTGTAGTAAATCAGCGAAAAAAAGTATGAATTAAACAACAGATTAGCAATAATTTTAACTTCCATGCTGTCTTAGCATCTCTATTTACTTACTAGAAATCCATTCTTTTCAGACATTGTGTTAAGAAAGATGATGGTTCACAAATGTTGCAGTGATCAAAATCAGGAAAGCAAAATTAATGATTCCATAATAAATTCACTATACATTACTTTACACCAGTATTTAATTATAGCTTATAGTATCTGTGCTGCGTTCATGGTGAATCTCTAGCAGTTGGAGTAAAAGAGAATCCATGAAAATCATTTATAAACTCCCGAGAAGGGTTTTTTTTAGCCCATGCGTATAGTAGCAGGTGCGGGAAACAGTCACTGTGCAGAGAGGTCGTATTACTAATATAAAGCGGGTAAGGGGGCAGCCTCTGGAGCCAGGCTGCTTGGTGCACGTCGTGGCCCTGCCACTTACCGGCCGTTCCTTTGGGCAAGTTACTCTCTGTGCTTCAGTCTCCTCATCTGTTAGTTGGGGTAGTCGTCACATCTTCCTCGTGATTGTTGCAAAGACTATGTGCCTCGTAAGTACAGTAGACGTTAATTATAGTCCTCATGATGGTTACTGTTGCTATATGTTTCTGTTGGGGAGGAAGTGGGTGGATCTCCGGGTCCTAGCATTTACCTCAGTGTCTCGTTCCCCAAAAGCCTTGGGAGACCATTTCAGAGGAGGTGAATATCGCGGGAGACTCTCTCGGGCTGGCTCTCCCCCCACCGCCCGCCTCCCCGGTGTCTCGGACCAGCCCTCAGGAGCTGTCAGAGGAGCTGAGCAGAAGGCTTCAGATCACTCCGGACTCCAATGGGGAACAGTTCAGTTCTTTGATTGTGAGTAGTGACCTTGTGCAAAAGAAAAGCTGAGCAATATTTTATCATTTTTTGTTGCTTTAGGAGAATCTTGTATGCAAATAACAACCCAGGGTCTTCCGTTCCCAGTTAACTCTGACATTTTCCAAAGTTCGTCCTTCCCTAGAAGAGGAAGGACTGTACTAAAATTAGCCCAAGCAGGTGAGACTATTTCTTGATTTGGAAGGCAGCTATGCCCACCCTATACCGCTAACACTCTTTCTTGGTTTATAAAGAACCCAAAGGAATAGATTCCGTGACTTCTGTTACTATTAGCTTGAACCTTGTAGAATTTCTTTCCCAGCCAAAAGTCTCACAAAGCTAGTATTTCATAGAAGAAATTGAGAGCCATGGGCCTCCTAATCAGTGCTCTTAAGCCACACTCTGCATGCTTCGTCATTCTCAGCTTGCAGATGAGGGCTGGCGTTCAAGTGGCCCATCCAAGGCAAGGTTTGAATGGGAATAGAAGACATCTCTTAAGTCCCAGAGTATGAACCCTTAAGAAAGGTTGT
>RJWJ010006074.1:0-64460 GCA_004363605.1 Indri indri
ACAGCAACCTCAAACTCCTGGGCTCAAGCAATCCTTCTGCCTCAGCCTCCCGAGTAGCTGGAACTACAGGCATGTGCCACCATGCCCAGCTAATTTTTTCTATATATATTTTAGTTGTCCGATTAATTTCTTTCTATTTTTAGTAGAGACGGGGTCTCGCTCTTGCTCAGGCTGGTCCCGAACTCCTGAGCTCAAACAATCCTCCCGCCTTGGCCTCCCAGAGTGCTAGGATTACAGGCGTGAGCCACTGCACCCGGTCTGAACAGCATTTTTTAAAGAAAAAAAAAAAGGCTAGCGAGGTCCACTCCTAACTCTGTGCCTGGTGTTGAAATAGCACTGATGGGGAAAGGAGCACTGATTGGAGCCACACAACCTGGCTTCCACCCTGGACACCTTAATGGGGAGGGAGCTGGGTGACATGGTGGAGGCAGGGAGGCCAGGGGAGTAATCTGAGGGTTAGGAAGGGTTACGGGAAGGCTGGGATTCAGCCCTAGGAAGGTGCCGGCCTCGCACCGCTGTCATTCCTCATCACCCAGAGACTCGAGGTCAGACACAGGTAACCCCTCCACAGCCGGGGCCCAACCTGCCATTCAAGCTCCTCTCCAGCCACGCACATCCGCATCTTGTACTGTTCTTCCTCCTTGTCTTTCCATCTGAGACATCTCCTTCCCGTCCCACCACTCCTGCTGAAAGGTCAGTCCTCCAGAAAGCTTCCCTGATCGCCCTAGCTGAGAGTTCATCTCTTCTGTCATGCCACCCGAATCTCTTGCATGCCATTTGTCTCTTTCCCACGTGCCTTGAAGCTAATTTTTTCTTATACCTAATTACAACAATACCTTTTATTTCTATAATGCTTTATAGGTTACAGGGCAATTTCACATATATTAATATTTTATCACTTGGTCCTCACAACATTTGGGGAAGTATCTCTTTTTATGATTTACATGGAAGGACCCAAACCCAAAGAAGTTAAATAAGTGGTCCAAAGTGATGATAACTCAGGGCTTTTATGTCAAGCCTCCCCAGTGGGGCCGTAAGTTCCAACTGCGCCTGAATCATCTTCATATCCTCATGTAGCTAACGCAGGGCCTGGTCCGGAGGAGATGCCCGATAAACGTTTGCTCAGGGAATGAATGCATACGCCGCTGGACAATCCCTTCACCTAGCCGCACTCAAAGTGCTGGAAGAGATGGCCTTAACGATCCTTCCCACCTGCCTTCTCGAAAGAGTCAATGGCGTCACCTCCGTGAGTCCCTTCCGACACCTGCACGCACTGCGTGTCAACGGGGCCGTGGTCGGGGCGTCCATCCCATCCTGTGCCCCTCATTTCTCTAAACGCTGATGTATTCATTTCCTATTGCTGCTGTCGCAAATTACCACAAACCAAGCGGCTTCAAACAACGCAAATGTATTCTCTTAGAGATCTGGAGCTCCGAAGTCTGAAATCAGTTTCAATGGGCCAAAGTCAAGGTGTAGGCAGGGCTGGTTCCTTCCAGAGGCTCTGAAGGGACAGTCCATTTCCTTGGCTTTTTCCAGCTTCTAGAGGCCTCCTGCCTTCCTGGGCGAGTGTCCTCTTCCTCCAGGCACAGGACTCCAGTCGCCGCTTCCACCATCACGTCACCTTCTCTTCTTGGTCAAAGCTCCTCCGCCTTCCTCTCACAAGGACTCCCGTGATTACACCCTGGGGAAGAGACCATTCGCAGGTTCCAGGGGTTAGGATCTGGGTATCTTTGGGAGACATTATTCAGTCTACCAAAATTATCAGTACACTTACAGTTTACCTTTTATTTATGTATTTGTCTGCAACACCAGTAGACTGTGAACAACATGAGGACAAGGACTGTCCCTTGTCTATCAATATCTCCATATTCTCACCTCCTAACATGGCTCTTCACATACAGTAGGTTCCTAACCCATAATTACTATATGAATAAGCAATCCCATGTATATAAAGACTTCTATTGCTTCTGCCTTAAGGACCATCCCAGCACAACATTCCAAGGAAATCTAAAGCTAACTTCAAAAAAAAGCAGTAAAATAAATGTCAGGGTTTTTTTCGTTGTTGTTGTTGTTTGTTTTTTTTTGAGGCAGGGTCTCTGTTGCCCTGGCTGGAGTGTGCAGTGGCATCATCATAGCTCACTGCAACCTCAAGCTCCTGGACTCAAGTGACCCTCCTGCGTCAGCCTCCCAAGTAGCTGGTGCACACCACCACATCTGGCTAATTTTTCTATTTTTTGTGGAGATGGTGTCTTGCTAAATTGCTCAGCCTGGTCTTGAACTCCTGGCCTCAAGCTATCCTCCTGTGTTAGCATCCCAAAGTTCTAGGATTTAAGTATGAGCCACTGCGCCCAGATAGAAGTATCGGTCTTTAGCAAAATTCTTTTGGGGACATAGAGGAGAAAGTTACACAATACATGACACAGCAAAGCTTCCTTAAAATGCGCTGGAGACATTTCTTCCTCTTCTCCAGGCCTCTTCACTCAGTGTCTCCACTTGCCTACCCATCCCCAGTCAGTCAAATTTGTAATTATTCCCAGGGACAATGCGCATGCATCAGGATTTAATTTTGACACTACTCACTCTCAACCAATGGGCAGGCTATCAGCAGGAAGAAAAAAATCTACTTCTTAAATTCTCGGATGTGTTCCTGGATCTGCATCCCCCATAGTGGTGTCTGCAAAGCGCCCATGGTCTAGTGCCCAGTGGTCCTGTGACTCCATTTGGGATCATCTCTGCCTTACTAGAAGCAATTCAAGGGGAACTAGCTCCAGCCAGGTCTTGAGGTTGACCACAAGAGAGCCTGTAGTGAGAGAGAACCTGTCTGGCAGCCCGTGTGAGACTTGAAGTCTGACAGCATCTGACCTCCTTGCGCCAACCTGGCTTCCCCAGTGTCAATGCCTTGAAGGCTTTCCTTCTTCCTCCTCCCAAACTAACACCATCAACAAACGAAAAGTCCAGGTGAAATCTCAATGGGTTCAGTAACTCTTAGCTATAAATTTCTGATGCTCTGACCTGATTCAGCCCTTTCTGATTCTCCAGGCTGCACTCCTAGGCACTTTGCCGCATGGGCAAGACACCCTGGGTGCATAATAATGGCAAGAGCTAACAGTTAATGAGAGTTCCGATGTAGGGGCTTTTCCTGCTTTGTTGCATCTAACACAGGACCCCCTAAGAGGGTGGTATTCTTGTTATCCCCCATTTTCCCCAGGGGAAACTGAGCCGCAGTAAGCTTAAGTGACTTGCTGAAAGTCACATGACTAATAAATGGTAGAGTCAGAGTTCAAAGCCAGGCAGTCTGGCAAACATCTCATCTTCCTACTTACCTGGACTATGAGTTGGATAAATAAATTGCAGCTGCCCTCCATCTTGCCATGTGTCTTATTTAGGGCTTCCAAGCGTCCTGCAGCATATGCAGACGGCTCTGGGTCCAGACAGGTTTCCCTAACCTTGCATTCTCTGGCATTTCCCACCCCAAGCCCTGCCATTCTTGTAGCCTCTGTGGGCACCTCTCTGGCCCAGTGTTCCCCTTGAAGTTCTCTAGTTTCCGCGAGCTTATAGCCCCCGAGATGGTTTATTGCTTCCTCCTCAGTGGGCTTCCAGGCTGGGCTCAGCCTCTGAACCTTTTAATTCTGCCTGCCTGGGCATCCTGCTCCCTCCCACTGCCTGCAGGACAAGTGTGTCCACGAGGCTGAGTTAATAGCGTCTGTGAGGCAAAATGAAATACTAACTTCAAGCCTCAAACCTCACCAGGAAGTTTCACAGACTTTTTAGTCTGGAGATTTGGCATAACCCTGTATAAGGGGATTCTTCATCTTGTACAATAAGTTCTGGATAGTCCATTGTCCCAAAGATTAGAATTCCGATCCCAAGGGTGACCTCTCTTGGCTTTGTTACAGAAAGATCACACGCCAAATTCAACATCTCAGATGGTAGCTCTGCTGTGTCAGCATTCACATTCCCTCGTGTTAAAAAAAAATGTCCCTACGTTGTCGTTTTTAATGGTCCAATGTGTTATTATAAGAAAGTTTGCTTAGAAATTCCTCTGTTATTTGGCACTTGGGTCATTTCCAACTTTTTACTTTTCTACACAGTAGGAAACAGATTGATTTTTTTTTTTGTTTGCTTAATTTTTGTTTCATTTACTTCCTTGGAGATAAGTTTCCTGAAGCAGAATAAATAGTCCAGAAGATATGAACATTTTTACGGCACTTGATACAGATCATCTTATCGTTTGTTTAAGAGATTGCACAAGCTCATATTGTCACCAGCAACATATAAATAAGGACTTGTTTCCCCACAGTTCTGTTAACATGGGGGTTATCATTTTTATTTGCTTTTTACTAGTTTTATATTATAGATCTAGAATGATACATTACAATTATTTGAATATGCTTCTCTTTACTGTTTTCAAGGCTTCATACTTTTCTATGTGATGATTGTTTTTCCTTTTTATTTGGGAATAAACTATTCCTCTCCTTTGGCAACTCACAGAGGGGAATCCAGACACAAACGATATATTTGTATCATCAGTTCTTTCCTGTTTTGGGATAAGCTTCTAATAATTATATTTTTCACATGTCTTTTATTTCTACAGCTTTGTTTTATATGTAGCTACTGAAAATTTCAGAATAATCTTTATATATTTGTATTTCTCTTTTTCCTTAATAATTTTTTTATTTCTTCAATAGTTAGATATTTACGATCCTTTCAAACATGAGATAGCCATGTTATTTTTTTTCCATTTTAAAAAATACTACTGGTATAGATTTAACTCGAATCCATCTGAAATGTATTATAAAACATGTGATGTATTACTCTAAGGTATTCACTTCCTTTGTGTTATCCCATTGATCAAACAAGTAGCAAGCAGTGAAATCTTTCTGCATTGTTGCGTTGCTTCTGCTTTGTTGTAAATTAAGTTTATAAAACAGAGCGGCGATGCTACAGAAATTTATGTTGTATTTTATTTATTCGCCCAACACCTACTATCTGCCAGGCACTGTTCTAGGTGCTAAGGATACAGCTGTGAACAAAACAAACGTTCCCACCCTTACAGAGCTATCGTTGTGATAGTGGGGGAGACAACTTACAAGATAGACACTAGATGGATAAATACACAACAACTATGATAGGAAAGAGTGATAGGGAGCCTGGCATGGGAGTGAAACGTTGAACTTTTCACTGGGAAGCTTGAGGAGGACCTGTCTGAGATGTCACTTGAGCCAAGCCTAAAGGAGGCGAGGGAATGAGTGTGCACATCCATGGGGGAAAGAGGCCCCAGGTAGAAAGAACGACAAGCACAGAGGAACGTCAAGTTCCATGACCAGGAAGGTGCCCAATGTGTTCGGGCCACCGCAAGAGGCCAGGGGAGCCGCAGCAGAGTGAGTGAGGGACAGAGAGAGGGGACGGGACAGAGAAGGGTGGGAGCAGCTCTTCCAGGGCCAGCTTGTACGTTGTAAGGACTACGGTGCTTACTCAGAGGGACATGAGAGACTTGGATGGTTTTGCACAAAGGAAAGGCAGGGTCTGATTTAGCTTACCAGGGACACTCTGGCTGTGGTGCAGAGAAAGTTTTGATAAATGTGCTTTTTGTAATACATTTTAAATCTTGTGAGGGAGTCCTCATTTTTTCCCTATTTTTTCTTATTCTCTAAGATTGCTATCAATTATTCTGCTTCTATAATTATTTTCCAAGGCCTTAAGCTAGTATTGCATGAAATCTATTAACTTGGAAACATTGTCACATTCATTACATTTTTTTTTCAGTAATGATCTGGTGTATCTGTCCCTTTGTTCACATCCTCCTTTACTTTTACTGCTATGGTTTAATAATTTTCTTGGAATAAATCTTGTGGCTTAAGGAAAATCCTCAAGCAAATTATTTTTGGTTCGCGGTTATGAATGGAATCTTTCTCTTTTTTATTTTATGTTTTTGTTAATATGCAGCTATATTTCACTGACAGATAGAAATGCAATTGTTCTCTGTGGGTTTCTTTTGGCTCACATCTTTGCTGAATTCATTTATTATTTATAGCAATTTGGGGGACGCTATTCTTAGAATATTCAGGTATATAATTATGTCAACTGGAGTTGTATTTTTTTATCCTTATATTTTTATGTCCTTCCCAAACAGCTATTGCCAACATTTCTAATATCACTTTGAGAAAAATAGCCATGGGCGAACTTTCTGTTCTGTTTTTGAAGAGAGGAACTCTCATGCATCTCTGGTAAATATGACATCGGTTCTTCAGAATAAGTACATTGCTCTTCTCATTTGAGAATAAAAATCTCCACATCTAACTGCAAAGATTTAATGAGGAATAAATATTAAACTTTCTTGGCTGTCTTTTCAACAGCTATTAAAAATATGATTATTTGCCTAAAATTGCTTTTTTTTTCCATTCATGATTTAATTTTCCCCATTTTCTCTCTTTTGAAAATGAAAGTTAGCTATAAAGTGCCAAGGAATCCAAATGCAATTATATTTTTATTTTTCTCTTTAATTTTTCCCAGCTTTTTGTATGACTTTACTATTTCATTATTTGGAACTTAACACTTGAGAATTATTAGATGTTCATTGTTCAATGTACATTATCACCCTTCATATTTGTAATTATAAAATCTACTTTATTTGATACCATGTTTTTTATATGCTCATGGGAGAACTTAGGATTCTTCCACCATTTTAGTCTTTTTTAAAAAAAGTCTTATGGTTTTAATTATTTTTCTTATAGGTAGTGAAAAGTCGTATTTCTTTTTTAGCCCAATCTTTAAACTTATTTTCTCCTTATAAGGAAGTTATCTCCTTGACATGTGGTGTAAGTGACATACCTGTGTGATCTTTCATTGCCACTTATTTTCATCTTTATTGCACCATTCTTAACTTCCCTGTTTTCTTTAACTGGTCACTGAAGAGGAGCAGCATCAACCTTTGTGAGAATATCTTGATGGTCTGGAATTCTTTTTAAGGTTCTAGTTTTTTAGATAGGATTTGACAGATATTTGAAGCTAGGAATTTTTTTTTTTTTGCCTACACTGTCTCATTTATATGGGGTAACAAACCTGGGAAGTAGGCATTATCCTCATTTTGCAGACTTTGAGGCTGAGGGAGGTTTGTGATTTGTCAGTGTTTTACATATAGTAAGTGGTAGAACCATAATTTAAACTATTAAATGTCACTTTACCAGTTGGTTTTACTTCGATTCCTTTACTTTGCCTTTCGATAATGTCCTAGTGGATTACTTTCTCCTAAAAGTTTTTCTGTGTCTTAGACTTCTTTGTCCCTGGCTGTGGTCTTTGCCTTTATGGGAATCTGCTGATAAATAGTAACCTGCCCTCTCCTTTGGTCTTCAAGCAGAGAGGTGACATTGGTCAATCTCACTTGCTTATTGGCAAAGGGGAGGCTTCTTTGTGGTGTAACCTCCAGGGACAGTGTTTCTGAATGTGGCCTGGGGACAACCTGCCTCAGACACATCTGAGAAATTAACTGCTGGCTAACACAACAGATTCCTGGGCCCCGCCTCAGAGTTACCGAGTCAGAAATTCTGGGGGTAGGTCCCAGGAATCGTAACTATTAATAGGCCCCCTAGGTGTTCTTATGCACACTCAATTTGAGACCCGCTGCTCGAGTTTGACATGGTATGCTGCCTGTGGAGGACACACCCTAGGATGACCCCCCAAAGAGCCATGTCCTTGCTCCCTTTGAGTATGGTTGGAATGTGAGTATGTGAGTAATGTGAGTATGTGAGAATGTGAGTGTGAGACTGTCACGTGATTACCTTACATTAAATAAGACTCACGTTATTCATCTTACGTTATGTTATATGAGACTCTGCCTTTGGGGACCAGAGAGAGAGATTCTCGTCCTGGTCTTGAAGAAGTAAGCTGCCATGTTATGAGAGCTACGTGCCAGGAAATGTGGGTGACCTTGAGAAGCCGCAAGCAGGCCCCAGATGACAACCACAAGAAAATAGGGGCCTCAGTTCTACAACCACAGGAACTGAATTCTGCTAACAGCTATGTGAGCTGGAAGAGGACCTGAGCACCATAAAAGAATGCAGCCTGGCAGAAATCTTGACGGCTGCCTTGTAAAACCCTGAGCAGAGCACCCAGCAAAGCCACACCTGGACTCCTGACCCACAGATGCTGTGAGATAATGAATGCATGTTGTTTTAAGCAACTAATTTTGGGGTAATTTGCTGCATGGCAATGGAAAACTAATACACTTCCCTTCTCAAAATTTCAACACTCAACTTTTTCATAGCATTATTTACGGAACTGGGGGGAGAGGCTGCAAGAAATTATCTATTTGCTTATTTTTTATTTTAAATGTATCTTTTAAAATAGTTAACACACCATTACACGTTCATTATAAAATTAAAAAAACCAAAAACACCAGGTACTGACAAGATTGAGAGCAACTGGAATTCTTATGGTAGGAATGGAAAATGGTAAAATCACTTTGGAAAACTGTCATTTCTTTAAAAGTTAACATACACATATCATACATGTAGCCATTCCACTCCTAAGTATTTACTCAAAAGAAATGAAAACATATTTCCACTCAGATACTTATGCACAAATGCTCACAACAGCTTTATTCACATAGTCCAAATCTGTAAACCACCCAAATGTTCATCAACAGTTGGCTGGATAAACAAAATGTGGTATATCCATACAATAGAACACTATTCAAGAATGAACTATTGGCCGGATGTGGTGGCTCATGCCTGTAATCCTAGCACTCTGGAGGCCAAGGTGGGAGGATCACTTGAGCTCAGGAGTTCAAGACCAGCCTGAGCAAGAGCTAGAACTCATCTTTACTAAAAATAGAAAAATTAGCTGGGAGTCATGGTTCTTGGGCTCAGGAGTTCAAGACCAGCCTGAACAAGGGCCAGACCTGGTCTCTACTAAAAATAGGAATATTTTTGTGGGCGTCGTGGTGCGTACACAGCTGTAGTCCCAGCTACTCAGGAGGCGAGGCAAGAGGATTGCTTGAGCCCAAGAGTTTGAGGTTGCAGTGAGCCACGATGACGCCACAGCACTCTACCCAGGACGACAGAGGGAGACTCTGTATCAAGAAAGAAAGAAAGAAAGAAAGAAAGAAAGAAAGAAAGAAAGAAAGATAAAGAATGAACTACTGATACACATAACAACACAAATGAATCTCAAAATCATTATACAGACTGCGGAAGTCAGATACAAAAGATACATACTGTATGATTTCATTTATATAAAATGCAAGCTAATCACTAATGACAGAAAGCAGACCAGTGGTTGCCAGGGGCCAGGGCTGGGAGAGAGATGGACAGCAAAGGTCATGAAGAATCTTTTGGGGATGATGTCAATGTTTTGTGTCTTGATTGTGGTGGTGTTTTCACAAGCGTATACAATTTTCAAAACTCATTGTATTGCACATTTTAAATGAATATGGTTTAACTACGTATAAATTATTTCTTAATAAATTTGATAAGGAAAGAATATATAATATATCTGTTTTTAATACATCTATGGTACAAAATTCAAAAGGTATAAAAGATGCAAAGTAAGTCTGCCCAATCCCAGAATAACTGCTGTTAACCAGTTTCTTGTGTGTATTTCTAGGGATATTTTCACTTGGTATAAATTGCAAATCTTTACATACCAGTACATTAAACAAAACTCTTTGTCCATTTATGGTTGAACCATAATTTACAAAGCCAGTCTTTAATTGATGGAGACTAGATTATTTTCAATCTTTTTATAAACAACAATGAGTATAAAATTGCTGGACTAAAGAGTATGTGCATTTTTTTAAATTTTAAAGATATTGCTAAATTACCTACCATAGAAGTTATATCAATGTATAGTTCTACCAGTGATGAGAGTATCTATTTTTCCACACCCTTTCTGACACAGCATGTTATAAACCTATTCAATTTGACAGGTAAAAAAGTACATACCACCATAATTTTATTTTGTTTCTCATTACGAGTGAGATCGAATATTTTTTCATGTTTTTAAGAGTTGCTTAACAGTTATAGTTGCTTTTATAGTTGCGTTTTTGTGAAACATTCAGATCTGCCCACTTTTCTATTGGGTTGGTGGTTTTTATAATATTATAGCTCCCCAGTAAACAGAGCCTGAAGGAAAGCTCACAAGCTAATGGTTTATTGGGGGAGCACAGCCCCAGGACAGCAAGTGTGAAGGGAAAAATGGAAGTGAGGCTGAAAAGAAGGGAAAGCAAAAAACAAGCACGTCATCAAGTGGCACGTTATCAAGCTGACCAGTTTCCTGAGGGAACAAGCAGTTGTTCAGTTATGCGACTGTCAGGGGTCGGGGTGGGGGCGATGGGGAGGAGAGGATTTTATTTGTCAGCCCCTTCCATGTGCAGTCTCTCAAAGCTCAATGTCTGCCTACAGGGCATTGACTGCTCTGCACTCGGGGTGGCGTCACCCAGCACGGCAGATGGGAAAGCCAGGTCCCCTGTCCCATGGCATAAGGTTTCATCTGAGTCCAAAAGAGCAGAGCATCATCTCTTCCAGATTTGGGCACAGTGCAGCTGTGGCCCTAGCCCAGCCTTCATCCTGGGGGAGGACAAGGCAGGCAGCGAGGGCAGGAGCCAAGGCACCCTGTTGAGCGAGCCACCGAGGTCCTGGGGGGAAGGCAGATGTGAACAATTCTGGAGGGAATGATAGATACAGATACAGATATAATCATATGTAGTTATTGTAATACATATTAAATCATCCTTTTGCTGTATTATAAGCTTCAACTATTCCTCTCCCCCAGTTTGTTATTTGACTTAAGCATTTATATATATATTTCTTTGGCCATGCAGAAATGTTTGATTTTTATATAACTGAACTTATCAATGATTTCTATTATGGCTTCAGCCCTTTCGTCCTCTGAGATTATGGAAACAAACAAACAAACAAAAACGAAAACCTCCTATGTTTTCTTCAGGTGCTTCTGGCATTTCATTTTTCAAAGCTTAAATATTTCTGATTCATCTGGGTTTTATTTTGCATATAGTATGGATCTAATTTTATTTTTTTCTAAATGGCCACACAGTTATCCCTAATGTAAAAGGCCATCTTTATCATATATTAAATTGACTTACTTTTGAAGACTTCTTATTGAACACGTTTTCACCTAGAGAGCATGAAGTTTACTGGGCCTAAGAAATGATTTATGGGAGGAGAGTCATGCAATTGTAAGCTGGACTTTTTCCTGTACTGTTATCAACTCTATAGAGTGCAATAGTGTTCAAATAACTGGCATTAAAATATAGTTAATAATTCATTTTGTAACACTATGGCCAAAGTCTCATCTTCTTCATTTCTCTAAGATGTTGCTGGTTATGGAGACATCGCCCAATCCTGACGTATTGTGGTTTGAATTAAAGCTTCTTTCCCTGGAGAATGTACTTAAATATAAATGCAGTTTTAAATGTGCTATTTTTATTTGGCATGGTCTGTGGGATATCCTCAAAGGTTTTTAAAGTGCCAAAAAACCCAGTAAGACAGGGATGAATAGGAAAAAAGAAAAAACATGTTTAAAAGAAACTGGACCTCTGAAACACCACTTGCCCTACAGAATTAACCCTTTCCTTGTGCACCCAACCATCCCTACCACCAATATAACTTGTACATCCTTCTGGAATAACCCCAACACAATTTTAATGGCATTTAATTATTTACAGTCCACCCCTCCTGGCTAGATTATAAGTTTCTTGGGGCATAGACTGGAGGAAAACATGCTCATGTTTAATCCCAGGGCTTAGCCTAGAGCCTGAAACAGAGTGGTTGTTCAAAACATATTTTTTGAATTAATGAAATAAAGAGCAGGATAATGAATTAACTAATGTCACCTTCTGTGAAAGCCTGTTCTGACAGTGTCAGTTCTCCCTCCAACCCCATCTGGACTGTGGGGTCCCACTGTGCCCTTTTATCTAATCACCAATTTCCCCACTTCTCTATTTATGTGTGTGTCTCCCCCATCAGAGTAGGAATTCTTTGAAGACATAGCCTGTCTTAATCATTTTTATATGCTTAGCACCTAATATACACTCAATAAACATTTGCAGAGTGAATGAATGAATGAATTGCAGTGACAGAGGATACTATTAGAAAAGGTCTGAAAGTTGTTAAGGAGTAGCTATTGTATCTGGTCTTTGTGTTCAGAAAAGAAGACTTCTCTTCCCAGGGGAGAAAATGTGATTAAATAGAAAAAGCATATGTTTGGAGGGAGAAGGCCTGAGTTATAGTTTCAACTCCACCACTTTGAGCAAGTCATTTCTCTTCTCTGAGCTTCAGTTTCTTGCACTGTAAACTGGAAATGGTTAGGATTGGAGGCAACATTTGGAAAGTCCCAGGACATGGGCATGTAGTAGGTGATAGCTGTGCTGTGGCTATTATTATTATTTACATTTATTGTTATTAAGAGGTGTAGGGGGAATACAGAGAGAGAGCTGTTAAATTCAGAGTCTAGGCAGCTTTAGAGGAGATAGTTTGGGCATGGAATGGAGCATGGGGAGACCGCTAGTAATTGTCATGGTGATGATAGCCATCAGATATTGAGCACCTACTGTCAGGCACTCCAGACACATCAGTTCATTAAATCCTTACAACAAACCTCAGCATCAGTAGCATCATCCCAGTTGTCAAAATGAGGAAACTGAATCTCAGAGAACATCTCTGAGTTTCAAGGTCACGGAGCCACTAAATGGTTGAACTGGGTTCAAACCCAAATCCATCTGATTTCAAAGCTAGTGCTCCAGGCTTAACTTTTATCTTATTCTGAATAACCTAGCAGCTAGAATATTCTGGGAGTAAAATCTACGTTAGAGACCTGTCAAGAGCTTAGACAGTGAGTTGAGCTAGGCTGAGATATTGAGTAAAATGACAAGGTTACAGGTGCCAGCGTCTCATCTCCCTGTGCTTATTTCCCCTACTGTCATTAAAGATGTCTTTGCATTTTAAGTGACTGAGCTTGTGCTGGACCAATGGACTATACTGGGTGTGGGAGCTGGTCCTTGGGGAAAAACCTCCACCTGCCCCTGTATCTTCAGCAGCAGAAAGTTATCGGTGGTTTTGGGAAAGCTACCTTTTAGGGGGCTGCCCTGGGCCTGACCTACCACATGAATGGAGAATGTCATTGGTTTGCACTTCCCCAGTCCGCATCAGATGTTTGCCTTAGCATACCATGCATTCTCCAAGCTTGCAGGATGCTGAGACACACCCCAGCAGGCCTGTTGCAAAGCTTCAACCAGCCGCAGCCTCTTTGACCCCTTCTCTAGTGCACAGGCTCATCCTGATCAAAGACTTCTCTGTAGCAACAGAAGCAAATTTAGAAACCAATTCTGAATTCCCATGCATTGTTTGCCAATGTCGCACAAGTCTTCCCTCTCCAGCCAGATGGTCTTAAATGTGCTCTGACCCCCACAGTTCGCAACAAGTTACAGATCCCTTAGTAGGTATCCAATAAATATGCCCTGAATTGAGAGGTTAATTAACAAGAGGTATTTAGCTATATCACCTCTGTATTAGGTGGCATCAGTATGTGAGAGAGGCTGAGGGCTGCGGCGCAGGGGTGACTTCTCTAAAACCTCTCAGTTTGTATGTGCGTCCCCCCCCCCCCAGAGTCCTCCCAGAAACACACACAGCCTGCCCTGTGGGTCTGCACCACAGGAGGGGCATATAGCAGGGGTAAGAACTGGCTTCTCTGAGAGAGCTTTTCCAAAGGACACCATCTATTTACTCAGCAAATATTTACCAAGCAAAATGGGAGGAGGAAGGGCATTCCAGGGAGAGGAAACAGTTTGAACAAAGCTAAAGAGGAGAGAAAACCACCAGGTAAGTATGGGATAAGGTGAGTAGTGAAATTCAGGAAATAAAATCTGAAAGGAAGGAGGGAACTGATCAGATAGAGCTTTGAATGCTTGGCAAAGGACTTTGGACTTATTTCAACAGGCAAGAGGAAATCAAAGAAAGATTTTGAGCTAATGATGGACATAATTGAAAGTGCTCATTATGAAAATTAATTTGCCACTTGATGCCTAAATTGGACTGGAATGAAGAGTAATTGCATGAAGCAGCCAGCAAGGATTGAGTACTTACTATGCACCCAGCACTGTGCCAAAATCTTTACATACATTGTCTCATTTAATGAAAGTAATAGATACTGCATTTAACATTCAGTGTCTGGCCCATGGTGTTTTCCAATGTTCACAAATCACCCTATAAATTGAGTATTATTATTATGTCAGTTTTACAGAAGATGGCTATATTAGTCTGTTTTCTTTTGTTTATAACAGAATACCTGAAACTGGGTATTTCTAAAGAAAAGAAATTTATTTTTTATAGTTATGGAGACTGAGAAGTCCTAGGTCAAGGGGTTGCATCTGGTGAGAGTGTTTTTGCCAGTGGGGACTCTCTGCAGAGCCCCAACACGGTGCAGGGTATCACATGGCAAGGGGGCCAAGTGTGCTAATGTGTTACCCTCAGGTCTCTCTTCCTCTTCTTAAAAGCCACCAATTCCACTCCAATGACAGCCCATTAAACCATTAACCCTTTAATCCATTAACCCATGAATGGATTAATCCATCCATGGAGGCAGAGCTCACATGATCCAATAGCCTCTTAAGGGCTCCACCTCTCAATACTATCCCATTGGGGATTAAATTTCAAAATGAGTTTTTGAGGGAACAAATATCCAACTACAGCAATGCCTGAGGTTCAATGAGGTTAAGTGTATTTTAACAAAAGTCAAACAGCTATAAATGGCAGAGCTAGGATTTAATCTCAGATTGATCTGACTCCAAAGCTGACTCTTAAGGTAGGGAAATGCTAGGAAGCAATTTCGAAAGTCCTGGCAAGTGGTGATGCTAGGGGAGGGCAAGAGGGAAGGAGAAGAAACAATGGACATAGGACTAAACTGTGGATGCATAACAGACATGACAAGGCAACAGATAAACCTTTGGGTATAGAGAGTGGTCAAAAGATGACCCCAAGTTTTAAGCATAGGTGACTGACAAAAAGATGGCACTGTACCAATAATCAAGAACACAGTAGGCAAGGTAAGTTAAGGAGATTCTGAATACGTTGACTTTGATGTGTTGATGGCATAACCAAGTAGAGATATCTCGCAGACATTTAGAAAAGTTGACTTATTCCTTACACTCTGTTCCTTATTTATAACTCCTTTCTTTTCTTTTTGAAATTTTTTAATGTGGTAAAATATACATAACATACAACTTATCATTTTAACCGTTTTTAAGGGCCTTTTATTTTCTTAATTAACATAAGGTTGGCTCCCAGTTTCTCGTTCAACATGGAAGGAGCTTGGAAGTCATCATTACATCCTAACAAGTAAAAATCTGAACAAACTGAAACATCAACAACTCTTCTTAAATCCATCATAGACGTGAGGTCATAAGACAAATTACTGCCTCCAAAATTAGAGACACAGATTCAGAGGATCACAACTTACCAAAGAAGAAACCCATGAGCAGGAACCTCTGTGGGAACCAGAACCAAGGTAGGGAGACTTCAACTGTAGTTGATGAATTGCTAAACGCTTGGTGTGGACCAGGCTGAGAAAGGAAAATTCCAGTGGGTCCTAGTCAGAAGGGGGATCCCCAAGTTTTTGTGAGTTTTACCTCCAGGAGCTCTACTAGGTTCTTATAGAGATGTTCAGAGAAAAATCTCTTCATGTTCTGGGGAAAAGTAACCATTTTGAAATATTCCAGAGCCTTCTATTCTGAACAAGTTCTGCCTTCCAGGGAAACTATTTTACCAGAGCCTAACCTAATGGAGCTTTATCAGAGACTAACCAATCTGGGGGAAGGGAAATACCCAACTCCAGGTCACTGTAGCCACTGTAGACATCCTGTCCCACATAAACAGGACTTGGGGTACAGACTGGGAAGCTCTGTGAAGTTCACAGCCCAGGGGCACAGGCTCATTAAAAAACTGATGCCTAATCATATCTAATGCTATAGAACACTTACCCTACCCCCAAACCCCCGTATCTTACAACCACACCACTAAGGACTATTTACCAGAGTTCTTTTTACATTGTGTCTAGCTTTCAATAAAAAATTACAAGACACACCAAAAGGCAAAAAAGTGTAGTTTTAAAAAATAGAGCAAGCATCTGATTCAGATATACAGGGACATTGGAATTATCAGAGTGGGACTGTAAAACAACTATGATTAATATACTAAGAGCTCTAATGGAAAAGTAGGCAACATGCAAGAACAAAGGGATAGAGTAAACAGAGAGCTGGAGATTCTTTTCAGTTTTGTTTTGTTTTGTTTTGTTTTTGAGAGACGGAGATTCTAAGAAAGAATGTTTATAAAGCTAGAGGTCAAAAACACTGTAATAAAAATGAATAATGTCTTTGATGGGCTCATTAGTACACTGGACATGGCTGAGGAATCTCTGAGATTGAGGATACATCAACAGAAACTTCCAAAGAGAAAAAAGACTGTTTAAAAAAAAAAAAAGAACAAAATATCCAAGAACTGTGGGACAACTACAAAAGGTGTAACATGTATAAATGAGAATATCAGAAAATGAAGAGAGAAAGGAACAGAAGAAATATTGAAATAATAATGACTGAGAATTTACCCCAAATTAATGTCAGACACTAAATCTCAGATCCAGGAAGCTCAGAGAACCCCAAGCAGAATAAATACCATCCCCTGCCCAAAACAAAACCTACATCTCGGCATATCACATTCAAACTGTAGAAAATCAAAGATAAAGATGCCAAAAGGGGAAAAAATTTTACCTATAGAGCAGCAAAGATATGAATTACATTTGACTTCTCAGAAGCCAAACAAGCTAGAAGGGAGTAGACTGAAATATTTTAAGTGTTGAGAGAAAAAAAAACCATCAATTTAAAATTTTGTAAAATGAGAAATAAATAATTGCTTAGACCAACAAAAACTGAGGGAATTTGTTGCCTGCTTTTTCTTCAGAAAGAAGAAAAATGATATAGGTCAGAAACTCAGATCTACACAAAGAAAGGAAGAGTATCAGAAAAGAAGTAAATGAAGGTAAAATTAAAAACTTCTATTTTTCTTATTCTTTTTTTTTTAACTACACAGGATATTCTGTGACTATTTTCCTTGTTCTTAATTGATCTAACATATAACAGTTTGTTCAAAATAAAAATAGCGGCAATGTATTCTGTTACGGATGTTTGTATGTATGTGTGTATATATGCTTATGTATATTTATGTGTAAGTAAAATGAATGGCAGTAATGATTCAAGGAATTGGGCGGAGGAATTAGGAACAATTCGTTATTATAAGGTACTTGTCGTGCCCCTGAAGTGATATAGTGTTATTTGAAAGTGTACTTGGATTAGTTGTAAATGAACGTTGCAAAATCTAGGGCAACCACCGAAAGAAGTTAAAAAAAAATTTATAATTAATATGCTAAGAAAGGAGAGAAAATGGAATCATATAAAATGCTCGATTAAAACCACAAAATGCAGAAAAAGAATGGAAGACAAAAATAGGAATGAAGAACAAGTGCAATGAATAGAAAAGAGTAACAACTATGGCAGATATTAATCCAACTATATCTATAATCATGTTAAATGTCAATGGTCTAATACATTAATTAAAAGACAGGTCGGCCGGGTGCGGTGGCTCACGCCTGTAATCCTAGCACTCTGGGAGGCCGTCTGGGAGGCCGAGGCGGGCGGATTGTTCTGAGCTCAGGAGTTCCAGACCTGAGCAAGAGCGAGACCCCGTCTCTACCAAAAATAGAAAGAAATTAACTGGACAGCTAAAAATATATATAGAAAAAAAAAAAAAATTAGCCGGGCATGGTGGCGCATGCCTGTAGTCCCAGCTACTCAGGAGGCTGAGGCAGTAGGATTGCTAGAGCCCAGGAGTTTGAGGTTGCTGTGAGCTAGGCTGACGCCACGGCACTCTTCCCAGACAAGAGAGTGAGACTCTGTCTCAAAAAAAAAAAAAAAAAAAAAAAAAAAAAAAAAAAAAAAAAAAAAAAAAAAAAAAAAAAAAAAAAGACAGGTTATCAGAGTGGATCAAAAAGAGCTAACAATACATTGTGTACAAGAAACCCACTTTAAATATAAAGACATGTATAGATTAAAAGTAAATGAATGGGCCGGGTGTGGTGGCTCACGCCTGTAATCCTAGCACTCTGGGAGGCTAAGGCGGGTGGATCGCTCCAGGTCAGGAGTTCGAGACCAATCTGAGCAAGAGCAAGACCCAGTCTCTACTAAAAAATAGAAAGAAATGATCTGGACAGCTAAAAAAATATATATATAGAAAAAATTAGCCGGGCATGGTGGCACATGCCTGTCTGTAGTCCCAGCTACTCGGGAGGCTGAGGCAGAAGGATCGCTTGAGCCCAGGAGTTTGAGGTTGCTGTGAGCTAGGCTGACGCCACGGCACTCACTCTAACCCAGGCAACAAAGCGAGACTCTGTCTCAAAAAAAAAAAAAAAAAAAAAGTAAATGAATGGATAAAGGTAAACTATGCTAACACTAATGAAAAGAGAGTGTGATAGATATAGTAATTTTAGACGGCAGACTTGAGAGCACGGAAAGTTATTAGGGATAAAGAAAGGTATTACATAATGATAAAGAGCTCAATTCTCCAAGAAGACACAACAATCCTTAATGTGTGTGCACCTAAAAACAGCATTAAAATACATGAGGCAAAAATGCATAGAACTGCAAGGAGAAATAGATGAAATAACTGTTATAGTTGCAAACTTCAACACCCCTCTGTCAGAAATGGACAGATCCAGCAGGCAGAAAATCAGTAAGGACATACTTGAACTCAATGGCACCATTCATTAACTGGATATAATTAACATCTATAGACTACTTTATTCAAAAACAGCAGAATACACATTCTTTTCAAGCTCACATGCAACATCTACCAAGACAGACCACAACCCAGACCATAAAACACACTTTAACAAATTTAAAAGAATAGAAATCATACAACGTCTGACCTCAGACCACAATGGACTTAAACTAGATATCCATACAGAAAGATAGCTGAAAAATTCGAAAATACTTGAGACTAAATAGCATACTTCTAAATAACACATGGATCAAAAAGAAATTTCAAAAGAAATTTTAAAATATTTTGAACTAAATGAAAATACAACTTGTCAAAATTTGTGGGATGCAATGAAAGCAGTGCTTAAAGGGAAAGGTACAGCAATAAATGCATATGTTGGAAAATAACAAAGATTTAAAATCAATAATTGTTATGTACTGAATGTTTGCATCCCTCTAAAATTCCTATGTCAAAGCCCTAACCTTGAATGGGATGGTATTAGGAGGTGGGGCCTTTGGGAAATAATTAGGTTTAGATGAGATCATGCAGGTGGAACCCCATGATAAGAAGAGGAAAATCACCAGAGCTTCCTCTCTCTGTCATGTGAGGATACAGCAAGTGGGCAGCCATCTGAAATCCAGGAAGAGGACTCTGGCCAGAACCCAATCATGCTGGCACCCTGATCTCAAACTTTCCAGCCTCCAGAACTGTGAGAAATAAATGTCTGTGGTTCAAGCCACACAGTCAGTGGTATTTTCTTATAGCAGCCTGAGCTGACTAAGACAATAATCTAAACTTACACTTTGGGAAACTAAAAAAAGAGGATTAAATTAAATACAAAGTAAGCAGAAGAAAAGAAATAATAAAAATTAGAAGAGAAATCAATGAAGTTAAAAGAGAAAAATCAATAAATAAAATCAATGAAACCAAAAGCTGGTTCTTTAAAAATTCCATAAAATTGATAAGCCTCTAGTCAGGCTAACTAAGAAAAAATTAGAGAAGACCCAAATTATTAATATCAGACATGAAGGAGAGGACATCATTACAAATGCTATGGACATTTAAAGGATAATAAATGAGTACATGAACAACTAAATGAGTACATGAACAGCTAATAAAGTAAGACCAGAAAAGGAAATAAAAGGTATTAGGATCAGGAAGGAAGAACCAAAACTGTCTTTGTTCACAGATGACACACTTGTCTATGTAGAAAATCTGAAAGAATCAACAAAACTGTCTTTGTTCACAGATGACATAATTGTGTATGTAGAAAATCTGAAAGAATCAACAAGGTTGCAGGATAAAATGTTGATGTACAAAAGTCAGCTGCCTTCCTATATACCAGCAATGAACAAATGGAATTTGGAATTTAAAACACAATACTATTTACATTAGCACCTCCCAAAATGAAATACTTTAGTATAAACATAACAAAATATTTGCAAGATCTATATGATGACAAAAATCAAAGATGAATTAAATAAATGGAGAGACATTTTGTGTTTATGAATAGGAATACTCAATATCATCAAGATATAAGATTGTCAAGATATAAGTTCTTCCCAACTTGGTCTATAGATTCAACACAATTCCAATCAAAATTCCAAGAAGTTATTTTCTGTATCTCAATAAACTTATTTTAAAGTTGATGTAGAAAGGCAAAAGACCCAGAACAGGCAATACAACATTGAAGAAGAAAAACAAAGCTGGAGGATGAACATTATCTGACTTCAAGATTTACTACAAAACTACAATAATCAAGACAATGTTTACTGGTGAAAAACTAGACATAGATTAATTGAACAGAATAGGGAGTCCAGAAATAGACCCACATAAATATAGACAACTGATTTTTAACAAAGGAGGAAAGGTAGTTCAATAAAGAGATTCTTTTCAACAAATGGCACTGGAACAAGTAGACTTCCTCTTGCAAAAATATGAATCTAGCCACAAACTTTACACCGCTTACAAAAATGAACTCAAAATAGATTATAGACCTAAATGTAAAATGCAAAACTATAAAACTCCTAGAAGGTAACATAGGAGAAAGTGTCACATCGAGGAAATCTAGATGACCTTTGGATGTGGCAATGACTTTATAGATACAACATCAAAGGCATGATCTATGAAAGAAATGTTGATATGAAGGGGGGTCAAGGGCAACATATGTAACCTAAACATCTGTACCCCTATAATAACAAACAATAAAAAATAAATAAATAAATAAATAAATAAAAGAAATGTTGATAAGCTAGACTTCACTAAAATTAAAAACTTCTGCTCTTGGAAGGAAACTGCCAATGTTACTGAGCCATCAGTAACAGTATTGGCTTGCAGCCTGAAGCCAATACTATAGCATCAGCTTTTGAGAAAATAAAAATTTTATTCCAAGTTGACTGGCAAAGAGACAGGAGGGAACATTCAAATCTGTCTCTCTGAGCTGGGGGCTGGGTCAAGTTTTATAAGCATAAGGTAATGAGGCATGATCTGATTAGATCTTGCAATTATGTGACGCCAGGAGCCATGATCTGACTGGATCCTGCCACGGAGTGACACCAGGCCTCAATCTAATTGGATCCTGGATGCTGCCACGCAGTGTTCACTTCTTAATTTAGTCCCCACTCCTCCTCTGAACACTTATGCTCCCCCCCTGGCTGCACTGCTTGGCTCATCTGGGCATGCTTGGGTCACATGACTTTCAACCTGGGGGGCCATGGCAACTGAAAAACAATTCACAGCTTTATTACTAAAAGTTGAGCTTGATTGTTCTGATGCAGTTACATCAAGAGAATGGGAAGACAGGAATGTAAAATGGTATAGCCACTGTGGAAAACAATATAAGTTTTCCTCAAAAATGTAAAAATAAAATTACCATATGATCCAGCAATTACACCTCTGAGTATATACCCAAAAGAATTAAAAGCAGAGTCTCAAAGAGATGAACACCCATGTTCATAGCAGCATTATTCACAACAGCTAAAACATGGAAGTAATCTGCTATCATTTGGATATTTGACCCTCCAAGCCTCATTCTGAAATTTGATCCCCAATGTTGGGTGTGAGGCCTAGCGGAGGTGTTTAGGTCATGGGACCAGATCCCTCATGGATGGCTTGGTGCCATCGTCAAGGTAATGAGTTCTCACTCTCTTAGTTTCCCCATGAGCTGGTTGTTAAAAAGAGCCTAGAACCTTCCCCCCAACCTTGCTTCCACTCTCACCATGTGATCACTGCGCATGCCAGCACTCTTTCACCTTCTGCCATGAGTGGAAGCAGCCTGAGGCCCTCACCAGATGCAGATGCTGGTGCTGTGCTTCTCGTACAGCCTGCAGAAACATGAGCCAAAGAAACCTCTTGTCTTTATAAATTACCCAGCCTCAGGTATTGCTGTCTAGCAACACTAAGTGGACTAAGACACAACCCAAGTGTCCATCAACCGATGAATGAATAAGCAAAGTGTGGGATAGCCATACAATGGAATATTATTGAGTTTTTAAAAGGAAGGAAATTCTGACATATGCTACAACATACATTAACTTTGAAGATATTATGCTAAGTGAAATAAGCCAGTCACAAAGAAACAAATACCGTGTATGATTCCATTTATATGAAGTACTTAGAGTAGTCAAATTCATAGAGATAGAAAGTAGAATAGAGGTTGCAAAGGGCTGGGGAAGGGGAAAATGGGGAGTTATTGTTTAATGGGTATAGTGACTTAGTTTTTGCGAGATGAAAAGCCTTATGGAGACGGGTGGTGGTGACGGTTGCAAAACATTATGAATGTATTTAATATCACTGAACTGTACACTTAAAAGTAATTAAGATGATAAATTTTAGGTCATGTGTAGTTTACCACAATAAAAAATTAGAAAAAAATAATGAGAAGATAAGCCACAGACTAGGAAAAAATATTTGCAAGAGACATATCTGACAAAAGATTGTTATCCAAAATATACAAAAAAATTTTAAAACTGAATAAGAAAAAAACCTGATTTTAAAAATAGGCAAAAGACCTATACAGTCATTTCATCAAAGAAGACATACAGATGGCAAGTAAGCATATAAAAAGATGCTCAACATTACACATCTTGAAAGAATTTCAAACTAAAACAACAATGAGATTACCACTATACACCTCCTAGAATAGCCAAAATCCAGAAAATGGATACCACCAAATGCTGAGGAGGAAATGCAGCAATAGGAACCCTCATTCATTGCTGGCAAGAATGCAAAATGGTACAGCCACTTTGGAAGATAGGTGGATTTTTATAAAACTAAATAATCTCTTACCGTATGATTCAGCAATAGTGCTCCTTGGTATTTACTCAAGGAGTTGCAAACATGTCCACATAAAACCCCACACATGAATGTTTATAGCAGCTTTATTCATTGTTACCAAAATTTGGATGTTAGATGTCCTTAAAGTAGGTGAATGGATTAAATGTGGTACAGCCAAACAATGGAATATTATTCTGTGCTAAAAAGAAATGAGCTATCAAGACATGAAAAGATATAGAGGAATCTTAAGTGCGTATTACTAAATAAAAATAAGCTAATCTGAAAAAGCTACATACTATACGATTCCATCTACATGACATTCTGGAAAAGGCAAAACAATGGAGACAATGAAAGGCTCCATGGCTGCCAGGGCTCATGGGGGTGGGAGTGATGAACTGGCACAGAGGATTCTTAGAACAGTAAAACTATTCTGTGTGGTACAATAACAGTGAATACATGTCATTGTGCATGTGTGAAAACCTATAGAATGTACAACACCATGGGTGAACCCTAATGCAAACTATGGTCTTTGGGTGATAATGATGTGTTAATGTAAGTGTCATCAATTGGAACCAACATATCACTCTGGTGAGGGATATTCATGGTGGGGAAGGCTGTGCGTGGGTGGGGGCAGTGGGTATATGAGAAATCCCTATGAACCTAAAACTACTCTAAAAAATCATCTATTTTTAAAATATTTAGGTAAAGTTAAATTGATGTGTGTGTATGGATTTTAAAATTTTAACACATGTATAGATTTGTGTAACCACCACCATAATCAGGCTATAGAATAGTTTCGTCACCCCCAAGACTCCCTCATACCATCTATTTGAAACTACACTTTCTCCCTACCTCTAACCCCTGCCAATCACTGCCCTTTTCTCCATTACTGAAGAATGTCATATAAATGGAATCACACAGTATGCAACTTTCTATGGCAGGCTTCTTTCACTTAGCAGGCCTTTGAGATTCATCAAAGTTGTTTCATGTATCAATAGTTTATTCTTTTTTTAATCCATTGTGTGGATGAACCACAGTTTGTTTATCCATTTAACTTGTTGAAGAACATTTGGATTGTTTCAATTTTTGGCAATCATGAATAGAGCTGCTATAAATATTCTTGTACAGGTTTTTGTATGGACATAAATTTTTATTTCTCTAGAGCAATTACCTACAAGTACAATTGCTGGGTCATATGGTAATTTATGTTTAATTTTATAAGAAATTATCAAACTTTTCTGGAGTGGCTGTACCATTTGGCATTCCCACCAGCAATGTATGAGAGTTCCATTGTAGGAGAGCATCTTCATCAGTACTTTGCATTGCCAATATTTTTACTGTAGCCATTCCAACATGTATCACGGTATCTTACTGAAGTTTTAATTTGTATTTTCCCAATGGCTAATGATATTGAACATCCTTATTTGCTTTGTATATCCTTTTTGGTAAAGTGTCTAAGTCTTTTGCTCATTTTTTGGCTGGGATGTTTACTTTCTTTTTTTTTTTTTGCAGCCCAGTTCCTAACAGGCCAATGATGTTTGCTTTCTTATTGCCAAGTTTTGAGAGTTCTTTACATATTGTCCATTCAAGTCCTTTGTTTTTATATGATTTGCAAATATTTTCTTCCAGTCTGTAGCTTGTGTTTTCATTCCTCTTAATTGTGTATTTTACAGCAGTTTTTTTAAACTTGGATGAAGTCCAGTGTTTCCATATTTTTCTTATATGGATCATGCTTTTCTTGTCATGTCTTAGAACTTTTTGCCTAATTCCAGGTCATTAAGATTTTCTCCTGTTTTCTTCTAAAAGTTTTGTGGTTTTATGCTTTACATTTGAATCCATGATCCATTCTGAATTAACTTTTGTATAGGTATGAGGTTTAGATTGAGGTTTGTTTTTCTGCATATGGATGTCCAACTGTTCCAACACAATTTGTTAAAAAGACTATACTTTCTCCAGTGAATTGCCTTTGCACTTTTGTAAAACATCAATTGGCCATATTTGTGTATGTCTATTTCCAGACTCTTTATTCCGTTTCATTGATCTATGTGTTTCTTCTGTTTCTAATACCACAATGTTTTGATTACTGTAGTTTTGTAGTATTTCTTAAAATCAGGTAATGTTTGCCAGCATGGATTCCTGAGCTATAACTAAAAAAAAAAAAGAAAAGAAAATCAGGTAGTGTGATTCATCCAACTTTATTCTTCTTTTTCAAAATTGTTTTAGCTGTTCTAGTTCCTTTGCCTTTCTGTATAAACTTTAGAATCAGCTTGCCCATGTCTACCAAAATCTGCCAGGGTTTTGATTGAAATTGAGTTGAATTTATTTATCAATTTGTAGAGAGTAGAATTTATATTCTATTGAGTTTTGCAATCCCTGAACATGGTATGTCTCTTGATTTATTTAGGTCTTCTTTGATTTCTTTCATCAACGTTTTGTAGTTTTCCACATATAGATGCTGGATATGTTTTAGGAGATTTGTATAAAATATTTATATAAAATAAAATTTTTCATTTTTTAGCTATTGGAAGTGCTATTGGTTTTTTGAATTTTGGTTTTCAATTTTTATTGCTAGTATATAGAAATATAACTATTTTTCCATGTTGACCTTACCTCCTGCAACCTTGCTAAACTCAGTTATAGGTGCGTGTGTGTGTGTGTGTGTGTGTGTGTGTGTATGTATGTGAATCCTTTGGGCTTTTCTACATAAACAATCATGTGATATGTGAATAGAGACAGTTTTATTTCTTCTTTTCAAACTGTGTGCCTTTTGTTTCTTTTTTTTATCATAAATGGATGTCAAATTTTGTCAAATGCTTTTTATGCATAAATTGCTATGGCTTTTTTTTCTTTGAAATACAAATATGGGAGTTACATTGATTAGTTTTCAAATATGGAATAAGCCTTGCATTCACTGGATAAACCCCACTTGGGCATGGTGTACTATTCTTTTTTTAAATATATTGTTGGATTTTATTTTCTAATATTCTGGTGAGGATTTTTGTGTCTATGCTCATGAGAGATATTGGTCTGTAGTTTTCTTTCCTTGTAATTTCTTTTTCTGGGTGTGGTATAATGATTCATTAATTTTTAAAAGGATGGAACTTAAATGACTAGAATTCTGCAAACATCCCATAAAAGACACTTCCTGGTAGCATTTCCTAGTCTGTGAGCTGCATATAACTATGTTTTGCTCCTGAATCTAAAATACAGATGATAGTCATGTTATTCTCAGTGATAACTGACTTTTGCAAGCTCATTGTCTTATCACAATTGTTAAAACTGCTCTTTCCTGCTGACACATTTTCAGTGATTGATGCAACAAATGTTCATATTTTCCTACAGCTGCACCATCAACCTGATCACTTTTTCTTCTTGTTTTGCAGCTACACCCAAAATGGGACAAAATCTACCAACCAAGTCCCTGTGTATTTCACAACCATGGAGATTTCTAGGGAGCTTAGGGCATTTCTGCTTCCTTTCCTTCCAGAAAAGCACAAATAGTTCAGGTAACTCCAAGTCTCTAGGTAAGAAGGGCATTTGGCTGAGTAGACTGCCCATCTGAGGCCTGTGGTCATCGAGGGAAAGGCCACCCCAGCTCGTCAGTTGGGGCATGTACAAACAAAGGGGGAAATTTTCACCAGGCAGCCCCTCTGCAAGTGGTGGGAGGAATAGACGAAGAAGTTAGTTATTCATTTGTTTTGTTTCATTTTCAAACAAATTTTCTTTAACTTTTTCCTAAGTATTAAATAGATAAGGTCCTAATGAAGAGGGATGGCTATGAAATAGAGTGGGAAATAAATAAATAATAAGTACATTAAGCTCCGCTCCTGGGCTTGGCTCTCACCAGGGTTTGGGCAGTGCAAGGGGGCAGGGCAGTGTGGGAGGGTGCACCTGGAGCCTGGCAGTGGCTGGGTGGGATGGAGGTGGCCATGGCTCCAAGGAGGAGTCTGCCCGATGGACGCCAAGAGAAGAGCCTGCTGGAGAGGAAAGTTTATGTGAACTATAATATGACCACTTGCCTGGAGCCAGAAGTCATCCAGGCCATGCTGAAGCCATACTAGAAGCCTGGGGAAGTCCCAGCAGTCCTTACCTGGCAGTGTGATCTTAAGCAAATTATTCCACCATCCTTTCATACTCTAGTCTTCATGAGTGGGAAGCAAGGCAGATGGCTACAGCTTCCCCTCTCCTCTGGCATCAGGTAGAAAGGCCAAGGATATTATAAACGCAGCTCGGGATAGCCTCGTGAAAATGAAAGGTGGGAAACCTCAAGATGTAATCTTCACTTCCAGGGCATGAAGTCAAATAATTCAATAATCCATTCTGTGGTGAAATACTTCCATGAAAACCAAACCCCAAAGGGGGATATGGTAGGGCATGATAGTCCAGTGAAGGGAGCCAAACCCCACTTTACTACTTGAACAGTGGTGCATTTATTACTTGAACTTTGGGCTCCATCCTGGAGCCCTCCCTGGAGCACCTGGCGAAAGAACAAGTATCCATGGTCGCCGTTGTCTGGGTGTCCACGATGAATGGGCAGGCAGAGGTTGATGACATCCTCGTGGCTGTCCGCCTGACCATATGCCTTGTGACCATGATGCTGGCCAACAATGAGACTGGCTTCATCATGCCCATCCCTGAAATCATCAGCACATGAAAGCCCTGAACCACAAACAGGCAGCTGCCAGGCTGCCTCACATTCTCGCACACACAGACACTGGGCAGGCCTTGGGGTAAAGGCATGTGGATGTGGAGGACCGGGCCGTGGACTTCCTTACAATTGTGGGGCACGAGTTCTATGGTCCCAGGATTAGCGCACTTTATGTACAAGGGCTCAGTGAACTTATTGCTTTGTGCCCAATCCCATCTGGAGGTGGACAAGAATGGAATTTCAGGCCAGGGACAGAGAACACCCCAAATGATTGCCAGCCTTGGGAAGGCTGCTGAGCTGGAGACCCACAACTGTGCCGCTTATGAGGGCCACATTGAGGAACGTCCGAGACTACCTGGAGGAGACACTGGAGGCTGAAGTTGATAAAAAGAGAATCCATTTAAATAGCCAGTTGCCAAGTCCCCAGTTGCTTCCCGATACCTGTAACTTCTCTATCCTAAAACCCGAGCTTCCAGGCCTCTTGGTGCTCACACAGTGCTGGATGCTGCTGGCCAGTATGAGGGCCACATGCCACTAGGACCACGGGGACCATCAGTCCCAGGTGCTGCTGAGCTATGGCTTCCCGTTCAAAGTGGCCAGGACCCACTCAGGCTCAGCGTGGGCCACAGCACCCCTGGCACTGAGGTTGACCTTGCTGGAGGGCCAGGCCTAGCACGAGAGCCACCCTCTCCGCTCTGCTCAGAGGAAGCCAGTTGCCAGGGCACCCGGGCACTTCACCTTCTGTGCTTGGATGACTGTCTTATTTCTCCAAATCTTCATTCTGTCCTGGAGTATCTGATTCTGGGTAATTCCTGAGGTGGGGAATCATGTCATCTCTAACTCAGCTTCCATCTTAATTTTATTTTATCTTTTCAAAATGTTCTGTGGCATTCTGACAAATGTCTTATGTTTATATTTATACAGGAGTGGTTTTAAGTGGAATAACATTTTTAATATGTGTTTTTAAGGTACAAAGAACTACGTGATAATATCGAGGAAGTGATTGTCAGAAATTAAATTAACTAAAGTTTTCCGTGCTTAGCAAAAATAAATAAATAAGTACATTAAAATAGTTAAAACTCATGTAGTGCTTTTTATATGCCAGGGACTGCTCTAAGAGCTTTACATATATTAATGCATTTAATTTTGACAAAAATCCTAATAAGGTGGGTACCATTATTATCTTGATTTTAACTAGGAAACTATCACAAGAGGGGTTACAGAATAATATGGATAGTGCCATATATACAATAGAAAAATCCACATATGAAAATATGGTATGGAGGTGAAGTTCTCTACTCTAAGCCTAGATGGGAGCGAGCAGGGAAATAGAGGATTTTCACTTTTGTTGCATATATGTCTGCTTGTTTAGATTTTTTACAATGAGTATGTATTACTTTTGTAGTTTAAAAAATTACTTTAAATTAAAATTTTCTTCCAATTACTCACCAAAATAAGGTAATACACAGTCAGTGTAGAATTTTTGGAAAATGAAAACAAACAAAAATGAGAAAGTCAAAATGACCTATAATCTCACTGCACAAAGGAAATAAGCATTTTGGTGTTTATCTTTCAGTTCTTTTTTCTTTGTATAGATATATAGCTTTATGTTTACCCCAAAATTGGGCTCCACTGTGATGCTGTTTTAACAGCTGCTTTTTTTCAGCTACCAACGTTTTCATGAACATCTTTCCATGTCATTAAATATCCTTCTGCTAGGCTGCACAGTATTGCCTTGCATGACTGTACCATATTTTTGTCACCTGCTACTGAACTTTTCTTTTGCTGTTAGAAGCATAACAGGGCGATTAATTGAACATTTAATGTGGCATAATTATATGATTGAGAAATCAGCCATATCTGGTTTTCTCGGCTGTGGACTCTTCAGAAAAGAATGTGAAGCATTTTCCCCACATCCTCCCTCCCAAGAGGGTGGTCAGCACTTTGAGTCCAGGAGGTCAGAAAGGTTGGAAGGCGGTTTTTCAATTGGTAAGTAGGAGTGCACTTACCTGTGGGCAGTGACTCCCAGCACCTGGAAAGAGGGTGGGAAATCATGAGTGTCCACAGTGGTGAAATTGAGATCCAACTGGAACTCCTCCCCCCACTCCAGGGATGCACAACCCCAGCATGGAGCTGGGAGCAAGGGGGCTGGAAGAAAGCCCACTAAGTGGCCAGCTGCTGGGAGAGGCCCCTGTGAGTGGGCAGTTCACCAGCCTGCCCAGAGAGGCAGCACCCACAGGGAGGATCCGTGTTCAGCATGCAGCCCGAGGGCAGCCACAAACAGTGGTGAGCTCCACTGAATCAGGACCAGCTGCCCCAGTCTTGCAAGAAAAAAAAGCCCGTTTGCTTGTTTGGAGATTTTTATTTTATTTTTTGTAAAATCCAATGAGCCAAGGGAGGAAGCCCTAATAATGATATTAGACTTCTCACTAACTGTTCGTGGAGTTTGGGACCAGATTTAAATAAATTTGGAAAAATAAAGAATACTGGCATTTTATTGCCATCACATGTCACGCAGCTATTCATTCCTCCTAAATACGCACCACCACGAGGAACACTCATGTGCCTGAATCTCCGCGTTCATCCATAATCACTGGTTGTTCATTTCATATGTCTTCTTGGCCCGCTAAGGGGCGGCAGGGTCTGTTGGGCCAGCCGGCTTCATGGATTAAGCCCCCTGGATTAAGACACCTGAACTGGGCCCCAGTGGAGAAGGGTGGGACAACCCAGGTCTGCTCCTTGCTCCATCACGTATGCAGCGTACAGCTCCAAGCAAGTTTCATGCCTTTCCGTGCCTCCACTGGCGGATCTGTAAAGCTCCATGAACCAATAGGTTGTTGCCATTTGGGAGCCCTCAGACTACAGGCAATCTAGACAAACTCGTACACCCATGGAAACCATAAGCTGCTCCATGTTCTCCCATGTGCTCCAGTCAAACCGGATTGCTGGCCAAGTTCCCAGACATACTCTGAATGTCATACCTCTGTATGTTTGCTCTTGCTATTCTCTTCATCTAGAATAAGCATCCCTCACTTCTGCCTAATGAAATCCTAGTCATCCTTTAAGAGTCAACAGAGGGCTCCCTCGTTCTTACCATGGGGAGCATCTTTCTTTCCTCTTCTGCAGGCACCTATCTGATGCCTTTGACTGCAGTCATCTGGCTACATTTTGCAAGCTCCCTGCAGGCAGGGGCTGGGCTTCATTCATCTCTGCGTCCCCCACAGGACCCAGCTCAGGATCCTGCAAGTCATAGTGCAGCCAAATGTTTGTGGAACTGAAATTGGGACCCGGGCCTAGGCCTGGATGAAGTTTCAGGCTATTTCAGGCCCTGGGATGGGTGTGGTGATAATGGGAATGCCGGGGCTGGAGATAAAAGTCCTGAGCCTGGTCTCGGCCTGGGCTTTGCTGACTGGAAAGGCCTCTCCGCCCCCACCCCACGCCTCCTCGGCCAGCCCCTGCAGGAGCAGGGAAACAGCATGTACTTGCGACTCTCCTCAGTCAGCCCCATGGGCCCTCTGGGCCCTCACTCCACCCATTCCCTCCCAAAGCCCCTCCAGAGAGGACAAAGGCGCAAGCAGGTCTGCAGGAAATGGTTGGAGAGGCTCTGGGGAGGGGCCGAGGACCAAGCTTCTGGCCTCTGGCTCAAGCCCTGCTCTTGCTCTAGGTCTAAAGCGTTGTGTTGACCCTCTGGCGGGACTCTGTTTGGAGTGTGGAAGTCGCATGAGCTCATGCTGGAGGCCGAGGAGCTCTTTCCTCACCGCTGCAGAATGGGACAAATGCTGAGGGTGGGGATGACAGAGGTTAACTCTTTTCCCAGGGAAGAGACAAGGCTTGCGTTGGGTATGGTGGAAACTTCAATCCTCAAAAGGCTGCCCAGGCACAGCCCCTGGGTGTCATGGAGCAGAAGGGAGATTTTCAAGACCTGGGCAGAGAGGCATGAGGGCAGCCTTGGGAATCCAGGTTGGTTGCAGGGAGGGCTAGGAGGGTGAAATGGTTAATGGTTTGTTGAAAAACAGGGAGAGTCCCTCCTCCAGGGGCCCAGCTGGCTGCAAAGCCAGGAGCAGAGGCTCCAAGGCTGACGCAATGGGGCCCGCCCTGCACACCAGAGAGGGTGAGGAAGGCGGCTGCCACCCAGCAGCAGCCCACATGACCCACAGCCCACCACTCTGTCGTCTCTGGTTCCAACAAACCAGGCTCAGGGCCGGGCCTTTGGGGCAGAGGGGCAAGACGCTGCCTGCCTGAGCTTTGGGAGATCGCGGCTTCTGTCTGGCCCACGCTGTCCAGCCCCTGCCCCTTTCCAGTCAAAACGAACCCCCCCACTAGCACCTGGCAGGCTTCCTGAAGCAGTACCCACCAGGGGATCTACCCAGCCTGGCCAACCACATCTCTTCGATTCCAGACCATTTCCAGTCCTAGGGCAAGCAGCAGGTCGGGGCGGGGGTGGGGGGCGTGCCCGTGAGAGGCACAGGCAGGCAGCGCAGTCCCTGAGCCTGGCGAGCTGGCACCTCCACCTCCCAGCCCACTCGCTGCTGTCCTGGGAGAGGATGCCTGCCAGGGACACAGTTTCCCAGAAGCTCCTAAAAGACTCAGGGCAACTTCAAGGCTGGGTGAGCATCTCTGAACTCTGGAAATAGACTACTTTCCCTCCCCACCCTGGGGTCTGACACGGGCTCAGGGGCAGGCGGAGTGCGCTCACCAGGTACTCCTGAGAAGGACTGCTCAGGGTGGGGCGCACGGAGACAGCAAGGAGGAGATGCCCTCTCTGAGGGCACTGGGGGACCTCGATTTTCTGACAAAGCTGTGCTATTGACTGTAAGCCCCATGAGGACGGGAACTGTGTCTGTCCTGTTTACTGCGCCATCTGTGGCGCCTAGCACAGCTCCTGACACAAAGCTGATGCTTGATAAATGACTGACCGGGCAGAGGCTGAAGTCCAAGGCCAGTTGCACAACGTCTGTTTTTTTAGTAAACTCCTCACCACACACACACACACACACACACACACACACACACACACACACTGAGAAATACACAAAGTAGCACAAAGAATCATAAGAACAGATTCCTTGAACGTTGTTTACAGTGACTGAATGCTTCTCCGCCTTAATTTTAATGGGCTGCAGCTTTGGGAACTGAAGAAAGCTACATCAGGATTTCTGGTCCAACCCAGAAAAAAGCATTTAAGGAAGTTTCGAGGGGCTGCTGGATACACAGTAGCCAGGCCCTGGGCCACGTCGGGCCAGGGAGCCGAGCAGCAGTGACTCCTGGCTGGGGCAGTTTCAGCCCTCCTTTTCAAGGAAGCACAACCCAAGTGTAAACAAGTGCTCAAAACCAGCAATGCCCATCCTTTCCTGCAGCGAGCAGGGGGCACAGAGAGAATTCCGAATTCTTGACAATAGTTCCTTTCCCCTCCAAACTTTTAGTCTGGACCCACATCTTAATAACTTATATTTGCACAATATTTACAACTTGTGTAAAGCTCTTGTGTATTTATTATCTTGTTAGATTAGGTCGTCACAAGCCCCAGATGGAGAGCTAACACCCTGTTTTGCACGAGGGAACAGAGGTCCAGAAAGTCCAGGATCCCAGTGGCTGAGTTGGTGGCAAAGCCAAGATTTGAGCCCACATCTCCAACTGCCCAGATCCCCTGCTTCCTCCACGCCACACAGCCTCCCTATGAGTCAGCCGTCGCGAGTTCCGTGTACAGGACCTCAGATCCCCTATGGCCAAAAGGTGCCTTATCCTCATTCTTGTTTATAGCCAGGACAACTGGCCCCACTACTTGACATTTTTGCTTCCTTTCTTTGCCAGAAACTGGTTCTGTGACCCATTTTAACCTGTTTTGCTTGAAAGCCATCCTCACACCCACTCCCAACCACCCCCCACACTCTATTATATTGCACTAAGTTGGAAACAACTCAAATGTCCAACAATGGGAAAATAGTTAAGTAAACTCATAAAGCAGTGTGACAGAACCCTCAGGAAACATGGACAATGGCCAGTATGCCAACGATCTCTGTACAGGCAATGTGTTTTTGAAACATTGTAATTTGATCAAAGCAGAAACCAAAATGACATGGATCTATTGATCACAGGTATGTAAAATTGAGTTTCTGTAAATTGATATGAACCAGAAGTGAACTTAGAAAGATGAAAAGAGTTTTTTAATCTCCTTGGGTTTTTCTTTCCCAAAATGTTCAAAGTAATAATAAATCGTAAAAAATAATAATAAATATGATGATAATGAGCAGAGGGGGAGCCAGAGGAGAAGGGATGTTTCCCTATGGAATTGCAGAAAAGGAAGTGGAAGAGGCTGGGAGCAGGAGCCAGGCTGCCTGGAGAGCCAGCGCCCGGAGCTGCGGAAGTGCACCTGGGAGACCAGCCTCTGGGGGCTCCTCAGGGCCAGCGAGGCAGGTGATCAGTCTGCAGTAGTGTTCTAGGGGCACCCTTCACATTGACACCCAATGTCAATGGTGCCTCCCAGACCTGTGCAAAATGGCAGGTCTGGGACAGAAGGAAGACTGGGGCTGGGGCGGATTTGCCCATTTTGGAGAGCTGGAGACAGAGCCACTGTCCTCTTCACCTGCTTCCAGACTTCCACCGTCACCCAAGATCTCTGCGGATTTTCCACACCTTTCATTACAGAAGGCTAAAAGGGGAGCACAGCCTCCCTCTGGTGGGGAGCCAGGTTGGCATGGAGCAGGTGGGTATAAAAGGCGCCAACCTGGGCTCCCCTGAGACTCGGGGACACCGCCCTCCACAGACAGACCAGACTCAACATGTCTCAAGCTGACTCCTTATCTCAGCAGCCCCTCCCACCCAGACCCGCTTCTCCTCCCATGCTCCCCAGTGCAGTGGGCATCACCACCACCCGCCCAGGGCTTACTGGGCCCTGCAGAATCGGGCTCCAGCTTCAGTGCTCACTCCACCCTGCTTTCCACCCCATGCCCGCACTGCACTGCAGCATCGACAGCTGCCATGGTGTGCCGCGCTGTTTCAATCGCCCTGCCTCTTCTCGGGCTGCTTTTTCAGCCTGGAGCCTCTTCCCTCCCTTGCCCGGCTCCAGCAGCATCTCCCTCTGTGACGTCTTTCCTGGTCATTCCCTCACCCCCACTGCACCCCACTCCATCATGCGTCCCCAGGCAGAGATCGCAACCTCATCTTACTTGTCTCTGTAGTCGCAGCATCTAGCACTGCCCCGGCACATCTTCGGCATTCAATATATAGCTTGTAAATAAAAGAACAATTGAATGAATGTGGAACATAAATTTTGGGGTGGACAAAGTGAATTTGATTGACCAGACCAAGCCCACAGGTGGTAGCCCAATGCTACTACATTTCTGATGACAGCGTCTCCCAATTCACCTCTACCCTCAGGCCGCTCCTCTCTAGAGAGGGTCCCTACTGGTCTCCAGGCCCTTGGAGACATCCCGCCACCATGCACAACAGGTGCACCTGTCTTTGGGTCCCTGCTCTTCACAAACTAGCCCCTAGATGGGTCTCTCACACGTGTGTGGATTGTGCTGTTCAGGGTGAGGAGCCTACTAGTAGAGGTGCACAGTCAGGTGGGTGGGCGGGCTGAAGACAAGTAATTTCTTGGCTTTCATGAGAGGCATTGCCTTTGCTGGGCCATGTGAGGCCATCTGAAGATTGGGCTTTGGTGGGGGGCGGGCAGCATGCAGTGGTTCTCCTGGTTGTTAGGATGTCCCACTCCCTGGCTGGGTGAGCTCTTTGATCTCCAGCCCACACACGGTGGGAGGAATAGCAGCCACCCATGCCCTCTGCAGTGGCTGGTTTCCAGGAATGTCCCGGGGCCCTGGCATGACAAATGCCTTTCCCCCAGGGCAAGTGGTGCCACCCCTTCCCCCTTCCAGTCTGAGCACCCTGATTCTTCTAGGTCAGCTCATTAGCGTCCCCTCATGCCAGGAACTCAGGTAAGTGGAGTCTGACCCACTAGCCTCCTTCTTGACCCAAACTGCTAAAGTACTGCCTCCTCTAATCCTGGCCCTGTCTTCACCATCCTTGGCGGCAGCAGCAACAGCAGCCAACATTGTGAGCCTGGTGCTAAGGCAAACCTGTTACTCCTGGTCCAGGAGGAGTAAAAGAGAGGCTGAACTTCCACCTCCAGGAAGCTGACAGTCTGGATGCTAAAATGCACAGAACTGGGGGACTGAGAAACAAAGGGTTTGGACAATGGGAGTTTTAAAAATCAAATCCAAAAGACAGATACACGATGCTATTTTTAAAAACAAATAAAAAGAAGTTATCTTATGTCACATGTTTTTCTATTTAAGGGACTTGGAGTTTTCACCCCTGGTTCCAACAAACTCTGCCTCTTGTCTTTGAGCAGACAGCTCTGATCCCTGAGCTGTGACAATGGTTCGAGCAAACCTACGAGGATGAAAGCTACTGTGGGTCTTATGTCCAGAGTCCTCGGTGGGCCAGGTGTGGTTCCTGACCCATGGCTGGAAGATGAAGAGAAAGGTGCCAGTCTGGCACCCTTATGGATGAATGTGGTATTCTGGTCTCCATCTGTCTGCCCTTTCTGCTACAGGAGTGCCCTTGACAAGGAAGCCTGAGTAGTCAAAAATGTGGACAGATGAGAGAATTCTAACAGTTCAAGATCAGGATCTGCAAAATGTGCATCCTTCCAGCACCTCCACAGGCAGCCTCATGAGGTTAGGTGGTTGGAACATGGGCTTCTGTGACTAAGACTTTTGGGGTCCCAAAGGTATTTCATACTCTCCCCAACCTTGAACACAAACCAGTGGGGATATATCCTTTCAACCACAACTTCCTTCTTGAAAGGGTAGACCCTGTTTTAAAAAGCTGGTGGGTTTCTGGATATAAAAAGGTCGTCTTGGCAAGGAATTTAGGAAAAAGGCATTGGGAAGACTTGAATTGCTCAGCACAGTAGAGAAGAAGCTGGCTTCTCAGTCAGTCAAGGAAGGAAGGGTGAGGTAGAGGGATGGGAAGGGAGCAGCGGGCAGAAGCCAGATTAGATGGCGGTGGGCTAGGGGGCTGTGTGGGGCTGTGTGGCCACGAGAAACTCTGGGGTGGTGAGAGAGCCAAAATAACTTTTCAAAACATTTCAGAAATGTGATTTAAAATTGTTTGCTATGTGATGTAACCTCTCCCCTGTGACCCACAAACCTTTATTAAAAGTTCTGCTACATGTTACAGCCTTATTTTTGTGATTGCAGTAGAATAGCGGTGGCAATTGAAAGGAGAAGGGGCTGAATTGACAGCAGGAACTAAAGAAACAGTCACAAGACCAGAATGGTGAATAAAATTCCAGATGGGGCAAAAACTAAAGCCAGAGGCAACCGTGAAAATCTAAGTTCTCTCAGCAAGTCACAGAAATCCCGGGGAGGGCATTGGACTTTCCACAGGACATGGGAATTGGAGCCAATGTCATTTGAATCTCAAAGGACAAGCTACCTCAGCTGACATTAGGTTACAAACAGGCTTTGCCTCTCCAGCTGAACTAAACCTTGCAGAACATAAAATGTGTCACATGCACCTTTGCCACCCAGAGCCTTAGCACAGGAACTGCACACGATAGGGCCCATAAGTGAGTGAATGGTCCATGAATGCCTGCATGCCCCCTGGGAGCTGGCAGAACCTAATGCTTAGGTAGAGCCTGGAGCAGGAAAGCCATCTGGCTGGGGACTTCTTCAGCCCTCCTGCTCTCCACCCTCTCACCCCTCAGCCCTATTCCAATGGCCACTTAACGTCAGCTCTGCAGCCTGAAGATTTTGTAAACAGGCAAGGCCCAGGCTGAGACGGTAGCAGAGGAAATCACAAGGGTTAGGCAGAAACCAGACGGCTCTGAGTCAGTTCTGCCCTCTGTGGAGTCAAAGAGGCAAACACTGCCCATTGCAAAGGAGCTTCTGGTCCAAAGGGCCTGGGGAAGGCGGAGTGAGTGACCGGGCTATCTCGCGCCCCGGACTTTTCCTAGCAATGGCTGTAAGATTTGTCATGTGGAGAGCTCTGGTTTTTGTTCCCAAGCACTCCTCGTATGCCCCTCTGAGGCCTCGCCTAGAAGCCCGCAGCTCAAGAATCCTCCGTTCGGCGGAATCTTTGCAGGAACCACGCGCTGCTCACAGGGCTGATGGCGCCACCTGGTGGCGCAAAGGGTCCGGCTCACCCTGGGAACATAAGCCGCGAGCAGGAAAGGGAGAGGGGCGGCTTCTGTGGCCCAGCCCAGCGTGGTGACATCAAGACACAGCGCCGACTCTCCCCGCCCCTTCCCCTCCACCCGCTCCCGGAGCTGCCAGTACCTGACGTGGCGTCACTGCCCTCTACCCTTACTTTGCGTGCGTGTTTGCGTGCAGCGGAGGTGGCGGCGCGGGCAGGTCGGAGCTCGGCTCTCGGCGCTGCTGTGCCTGGTGCTCCTGTGGCCGGTGTGGCCGTGCGGTTGTCTTAGGCTCGCGAGTAAACCAGGCGCCGGCCACAGCACCCTCAAAGCCGACGCAGCTGGACGTGCGGCCCGGCGGGAGGGTGGGCGAGCGCGTGTCGGAGGGCGCCGCGCGGCCGGGCGAGCGGGCGCCCGTGAGGGAAAGAGGCGGGGGCGGCGGGTCAGCCGCGGGCCGGGCCGGCCGGGGGATGTCGATGCCTGACGCGATGCCGCTGCCCGGGGTCGGGGAGGAGCTGAAGCAGGCCAAGGAGATCGAGGACGCCGAGAAGTACTCCTTCATGGCCACCGTCACCAAGGCTCCCAAGAAGGTGCGGGGGCTCCGGGTGGTGGCGGGGGCCCAGGCTCCGGCCTCGCGGAACGGGTGCGAGCAAGCCCGGGCCCAAGCTCCGGCTAGTTCGGGACTTAAGGGCCAGGGTGTGGGGTGATCAGGGACGACTGAGGCGAGGAGCGGAGGGGAGGCGGCCGAGCGGCCCCAGGCCTATCCCGGGCTGAAAAGGCCGCCCCTGACCTCGCTTTCCTTTGTCCCTCAGCCCTCCTCCTCCGGGATCTTTTTGAAACCCGGCAGGGCCAGGCCTTAAATTTGCAGCTGAGTTTTTCTGGTTGCAGGGTGTCGAAGACGAGAGTGGGAGGGGGTGAACCAATTCAGCTGACCTCTGTGACCAGTCCAGGGGACGGGAGTGTTACAGAAAACCTCCCTTTAGGTGAGTGGGTAAATTTGGCAGAACTTCCGTCAAATCTTTGGAAGCAGTGGCCGCTTTATCCAACAGCTGCGTGATAGCTGGGAGTTAAGAGAAAAGAAAGCTAGCTTTCTGCAGGTGAAGGCAGTGAGGGCAGCATGAAATTGAAAATCTGGGATTTTCACCTTGTGTGGTCTTCCAGTTGCTTGGACATATGTGAGAAATTGACATTTGGAGGTTTGTGACAGCAGACAACTGTCATGGATACACGTTGATCCTAGAGTCATGTGAACAGATCACTTAGGCATCCCTTGAGAAAGGAGCTTGGGTGGGTTGGAGCAGTGGGTGGTAAGGAACGATTGCTCATTCTTTACTGCACTTACTGAGGCGGAACAAGTTTAGTCTATTGTGCTGTGGGTTGAGCTCAAGGGACATTCTTCTATTGCTCTTGTAAATGGTAACCTTTGGAGGTTTTATTATAACTAGCTCTCTGAGTGGTGGATTTGGGATCCCTAGTGCTTTTTGATCATTTACTGCCAACCACATCTTGACTTTCTACATACTTGGCACCCAATTAACAGTAGACCAGAGAACCTTTGCAAGGAGGTGACCTTCCTGAAGCCAATGAGAACCCAGATAAATACTTTTCTCATGTATAAAGACCGTGTTTCAAGGCTCTCTCTGTGCCTGCAGTGTTTAATAGGATTCAGGGCTTGTATAAGCTGAACAAAGCAAAGTTTGCAGGAATGGTTACAGTCCTGGAGGCTCTACACCTGAGCTAGTTAAACTGTCTTAAGTGTGAGAAATGTGAGTTTTTTTTAAGTGAATTAATGTACCACTCCAGAAATCAAAAGCAAGATAGAAAAGACAAAGCACCATGTGTGCTTCAGGTCTGTTTTCTCACAAAATTAAGGTTTTACCAACAATTCATTTAAAAGATTGTGGAATGTCCCTTGATTCTAAAAAGTCTGATTAACCTTATGTTTAGTTTTGTTTTAGGTTTGTCTGCTGTCACAAACCTCCAAATGTCAATTTCTCTCAGCTCGGCTGACTGCTTTGCTGGGGCAGTAACCCCCTATAATCTGCACTATTCTTTGAAGAAATAGTCACACTCATAAGCAGAATGCTTCAGAGTGGTACCTCAGGTGAATGAGGGGGAAGAATGGGAAAGCCCAGATACCCTAATGCCCAGACTTTTCCTTTCCCTCTTAACCCATCTTCTTTTGTCTAGTTGCTTCAGAGGATTAGGCATCTTTTTTGTTACTTGCCTTTATTTTAGTAAGCCTGTATTCTTGCAGGTACCATTGTTGATAGGAGAAAGTCTGTATTGTAGATTGTAAACTCCCATAAAGGCAGGGACTCTTGTTCTGGTGTGCCTAACTTTGTACCTAGCATATAGTAGGTACTCAAATTTTTTTTGGTACTCAAATATTAATTGCCCACCTGGCTAACTAGTAACTGAGATATCCGTGTGGCTGCCTACCAGGAATAAATATCCCTTTCCTCTCTTCTTCCCAGGAGGAATATTGCTAATGTGTATTATTATCAGGCCAAGTGCTAATGATTTTAGACTTAAACTCCATTAGCTAAAAGAAGCAGTCTCTGTCAGGAATGTGGGAAGACCCTGTTGTAAATTTCCATTTACTGGTAAATGTGCCCCCCTGTTTCTTATCAATCTTGCTCTGAGCTTTATTGTTTAGCATTTACGCAGCACTTTGTATTAAAGTGGTTTACAATGACTAATTACCCTTCCCCCAGTGATGATAAAAGGCATTTATTTAGTTAATGGATCAGTTGAGGACTAGTGAAGGTCACATAAGGAGTCCTAGGTAATCTATTTTTCACTTCAGCTGAATTGGACATTATGACTAAGTCACTTTTTTACCTCTGCCATGTGTTGATAATGTGAGAAAGCATGGGAAAAGTAAGGGAAAAAAGTAACTTGGCATGGTACTGAATGGTGTGAGAAAAAAACCTCTTCAAATGTGCAGTCCTTTACCTGTGAGAATTCTAGTCTGGCTATAGACCAAGTAATCCTTGGATCATTTCAAAGCCCAGAGGCCCCTCAGGAAATGAAGACATTCCTGATGCCAGAAGATACAGGTTACTTCAGGGTGACCTTGATGGTCCTCAGTCAGCTCAGATCCCAGTATAACTTTATGGTCAGCTTTTATTCAATTCATTTGTTTTGAGGTAGAGTGGATGTCCATCAGTTAAAACATAGATATCTGTATCCTTCAACTATAATCACGACTTAGTTTTGTATGCCGTCAGGCCTACAACAGTGCTATGAACATAAGAGGACTTGTTGGTTTGATTCAAAGTTTGAGATGTCTGGGTGTCAAGAAGCCAACTGGTAGGCAGCCATACAGACATCTCAGTTACTAGCTAAATTAATTAGCTTCTGTGCTTCAGTTTCCTCATCTGCCAAATAAGTGCCTATTGTTTGGAACAGGTGGAGATAAGGGCATGTTGGGAGTTAAGATAGCAAAAATGATTTTTTCAAAAAGAATTCTGTTAGTATATTTGTACTCGTAATGAGCATTTGAGGTGGCTTATAACACAGGACATATATATGGTATTACTATAAATGGGAAGTCAAAACTATAGAAAGAAGGAAAAAAATATCGTTAATCCCAAAGGCTAAGGTAGTTGATGAGGTTGATCATCACATGTGACTCTTAACTTCCTGGCAGCCAGAAAATAAAGAGAATCACAGTCTCCTTAGCAGGCATGGGAAATAATACATGCCAATTCCTCAGGAAGACAACTTTTCCTGACACGCAGTTCTAAAAGAAATTTTCGTGGGACCTTATTAATAGCTGTAGTATGATTCACATGGTAAGGCTTGTTCACAACTGTCACTGGTGATTTCAGATGGTATGGCTAGGAAAATTTAAGATGAGAAAAGAAGACCTTGAGTTGTAAGAGTAAATGTACCTTGTACCACAACTGAAGAAGACCCTTTTCTAACGTTAACAGTTATCAGTCAAACCAAATTGGTCATCTAGTTCCCCATGATCACTAGTTATTTATCTCTTGCTTCCTGCTACTTCGTATTGCAGGGATGATAACTGTCAGTGGACCTTTGGAAATTGACACTGTCAAGTTGATTCTTTTTTCATAGAGTAAACCCAAATCTCCAATTTGCTGACGAAACCTCCTGCAATAAGCATGTTTCCCTGGAAGGCCTATCAGAACGTTTGCAGTTGTCTGAGCCTCTCAACATTGCGAGGACTCTCCGGAGTGATAAATTAAGCATTTGACCTAAGAGCTGTGCAATCAGACCTTTACCACCAGGAAAATACAGGGAAGGAGAAGAAGAATACAAAAGAAGCTGCTTTTGTTTATGGGATATTCTTGATTTGAGTAAAGCACGTGTGGCGCTAATTCATCAAAAGAGTCAGCTGTGACTTAGGAAGCCCACTAAGTAGAGCCCCAGTGAGTACTGCATAGGCGTTAACCTGTTAGATGAAGTCCAGGGTGCTCCTTTTCTCAGGGTTATCTTACGGCTAATTTTTGGTGCAGTTTTATAGAATTTACACCAGTACTTCTCAGGATCACTGAGAAGAGATCTGATAGGCTGACATTTCCTGTCTTCTCCACATCATTAGTATCTCTTGATTCTCTTTAGAGTGCTACTGTTTTAGTGGTAGTCTTTGAAATAGGAGTCAGGAAGAAATAGGGTTCAAGAAGATCCTGTTTTTGAGATTTCTCCACAGATGCTGATCACCTCTCTTTTTTTATTTGGTTTGGTTTAGTTGCACTCTAGCCAGATTACTTTGTTTCAAGGTCCTTTAGACATTTAGCTTGTAACAGAGAAATCTGTTCATTGTCTAGATCCTTTGCTGGCAAGATTGCAAATGTGTACCTTTTATAGGAGGGTGTCACTTGGATCCAGTGTGTGTTACCCAATATAATATTCTTGTGAAGTTGTCTATAAAGGTTATTTTGATACATAGAATCATGTAGGTCTTTAGATGCCTGTGACTCGTACAAACTTTACTCTGCCACCTTAAGTAGTTAATGATCTGTAAACAAACCCCAGTGCCCTCTTAGGGTTGTTTTAAAGGAACTACCTGGTAAAGGAAATCATACCTGTCTGTTTCTCAAGTTTGAGAATGTGAGTATTAAATTTTTATAAAGAAGGGCCACCTTTTTTATACTGAGCATGTAATTCATTATAATTCAGAAATGAATAATAATTCAGAACACATTCTGCTGAGGTGGCTCAGAACCATCCCCATCATGTATGAAGGACAACACGTTTGCATAGACCAGAGTTTTTTCCAACCTGAAAACTGAGAATCCTAAGTCGAAGGCGGATTCTTAACACAAATTTTCCTTTCAGTTCTTGTCAGCGCTATTAGCGCCTTTCACGTGGTAAGCAATAAATAAAAATTCACATAGAATTGTGGTCGCCTTTTCTCTTCTGACTCTTTATTTCCCTTTGGCTCAGGTAGTTCTCTTATTGTCTCACTGTTGCTTGGCTGTTACGTAAGACCTCTTTAACTTCCCCTTTTTGTTCCTAAAGTTATGAGTAGTAGTACAATGTAAGTTAAGCACTTGATTTTTGGAGTCAGGTTTACCTTCAGTCTCTACTATCTATGGTTGTGTGATCTTGGCCAAGTGACATAACCTGTCTGAGGCTCCATTTTCTCATCTATAAAATGAGGAATAATAGATTGGTTGAGAGGATTCGCATTTAGTAAATATTAGTGTGTTTATTTTTCTATACTGAGAGTGCTTATATATTCTGCTTTGCCTGGTACAGTTTTGGTTTATACCCATTAACCTAGCATGCTGACCAATGAGTGCCTTCTTACACTCTGAAAAGTACCCTGGTTTTATGGTTACCCTATTTATAACTTTCTGGATGATGCAACATGATAGTTCAAATGAGAGCAACTAATTTTGAAATATTGCTAAAGAGCCAAAACAAAGATGTTTCTACTGGAATGTCTACGTAGAGCTTATTTGTTGATTGCATGGGGGTGCATAGACAGTGAGAGATCTTGGAGCTCATGATGGAAGTGAGACGTGCTCTACCTCACCGCTCCCCTACCTCACCGCTCCCCTACCTCACCACTCCCCTACCCCACCCCCATAATACATCACGCACGCATAGAATTTAGGCGTCTCTCAGACTTTGAGCTAGGCTCAGTCCTGGAGTTTATTTCCTTAAACTGCAGTAGTTTGGGGGTCTTCCCAAATTAGAATCCTTGAATTACATGAAACAATCCAAAAGACTCTGCTGAACTGTGACTTACCATTTTATATAGCCACCTTTGGATCCTGTCTCTATGTACTCCAACTCCCTCCCCCAGGGAGTTTCACACTGCTCTTAACAGCCTGCTCCTAATTATGTATAACTGATTTTCTCCTGCAGAAATATGTGGCCTTTGCTCTATACCAATTACAGAACTAGGGTGGAGCACCTATGCCTTTGTTGAGACTCAGACTGGTTTCATTTTTGTTTCTATCTCTGTTCATTTATCTCAAGGATTCACCATGGTGCTTTAATCTCAGAGTGTGTATAATGATTGGTACTGCCTAGCGGTACCCAAATAATATGCACAGTAAAAAAGTTTAATGAACTACCAATAATAGGTAATATTTGAAATCCTGGGAAAGAGATTGGGAAAAGGATTTTGAGAGAACAACAAGTGTAAGACTACCCAAGCATGCTCCTGCTTTCTTACAGTGAAAGCTCTAATGCCTCAGCTAATGTGCCTGTGTACTTAGCCTGTGGGGCTTAATGGGCTTAATATGTTCTCCTCTGCCGGCCCAAGCCAGTTCACTTCTTTTAAAATGGACACTCTGTACTTCGTTTGTGTGATGGAAATGAGGCTTAATAAACAGAGGGGTTTGGAACTGCCGACTGTTCCATGCTTGTTCATCTTGGACCTGCCTCAGGCTTAGTTCTTTACAATCCGAAGAACTGCGCAGCAAGAGCATACCGTATTGTTTAGATGTTTTCCTCTTCTCTCCTCAACCTGTGAGTGGACAATGGCATCAGTGGAATCCCACTGAGTCTGTGTGCTCAAGGTGCCAAGGAAAGTGCTAATGTGATGATCCCTGATGTCACTGTGTGAGCTAGAAGGTAAATTGGTGAGTGTCAGAGTGAAGGGGCTGAAGGCTTGGAGAAGATGAGTATAACCATTTTTCATTCACGTTGACCTCCTGAATGAAGCTGTTCATGCTGAGTTTTGAGTAGTGACAGGATTTTGGAAGTTTTTAATAAATGGCTCCAACTCTTGTAGTACTTATTAATTGTATTAAGGTGAACTTTTTGGGCACAGGTTTCCATGGATATAATGGGAATTACTTTATCCCTTTCCTTCAGGCTTATCTTGACCTCAAGTTAAAGCTTTTGGACCATGACCTGTTTCTATTATGGTCCCCAAAACCTGACATTTAAAAAAAAAAAGACCTGTCAGACATGTTAGTAGGACAGAGATTCTGATCTGCCCTCTTTGACCAGTGCCACCTCATCTCCTTCCTCGAGGACTTTAAGGAAAACTTATTTGGGCTTTCACAACTATTAGCTTTATTTTGGAGATGTAAAAAAGAGACATTCACCTTGACTTTTCAAAATGCACACCCCCATCTCTGTTTCCAATTTAAGAAGAGAGGTCAATAAACTGATAAATTTGTGTGCAAGGTAGAGAATTAAAATAGGCTTCTCTTTTCCCCATTTGAGGAAATGCTCTTGAGATTCCCTGGATTAGAGACTCTAGAACAATCATTCTTAATCTTTTGAGTCTCAGATCCTTTGAAGAATTTTGTGAAAATCATGGTTTTTTCCTCAGAAAAATTCAGGAGCACAAAATTTCTGTATACTTGCAGAAGGTTTATGAGACTCCTGAAACTCATCCATAGATCCTGGGTTTAAAAAACCCTGATTCAGAAGTCAAGACTGTAAGCCACAGTACCTCTTTCTGTTGCATGTCCAGAAACTGCTAAGAGATTGTTTCCAGCCTGCAGTTTGTCCTTGTGGCTTGGAATAAAGCTGAGGTTGTTGGTGTTGTCACCCCCCACTTTGGGCTGCTCCTCAGCTTCCCAAGAGACTCATTATATTAATAAATTCCTTGAGGGTTCAACTCAGGCACGCTAAAAGCAGCATTTCAGCTGCTTTTGGAGTTTTTTGCAGTATCTCGACCCCACTGCTCTTCATATGAAGTGTGGATGCCCCTAAAGCGCTGGGGCAGTTTCCATAAAAGTGTTTGGAATGCTAGACTGAGTATAAACAAAATAATTTGCTTCCCTGTGTCTCTCAAAAATAGATTTCACTGTAGTATTTCTCAAACTGTTTTAAAGGTTGGTGATATTTGAATCTTATTTGATTTCTCTAGATGGAATATATTGAAGGCAAGGACCATATATCACACAAATATATATACATATATATGTGTGTGTGTGCGTGTGTGTATAGTATGTAGTGCCTGGCACATAACACTGTCATTAAATGTTTATTGAATAAAATAATGTAGATGATCATCCCTAGGAGAAAGTAAGTTGGACTCATGTGTCAGCTTTGACTCACTTTGCATTTCAGTTGGCCAGGGGTGTTTTTCTAACTTAGATCCCTCCCCACATGGGTGATAAGGGAGTACCAAGAAGCACAGGTGAGAAATTCCAGCACCTAAGTAGATCCCTTTATAATGCCAGAAATAGGAAGTGAGGGAGAAGACGTCTGGGTACATGCCTCCAGCTGCTTAATCCCGTGGCTGTGGGTTTAGGGATATCCTTAGACATAATGGGGAAGGTAACCTGAATTTCTCACCATTGAAACAAGTTTTAAACACTTAGCATCAGGGACACTGCTGAAAAGTTGAAACTAGTGTTCTGGTTTACACATGCTTTTGATTTAAGGAACAGGGAGGCTTTCACTTAAGGTGTTTGAGGTTTGGGGGCCAGTGATTAGTTGAGCAGTTTGATTTTGGAACACTGAAAGTAATAAACAACAGCTTTCCCAACAGTGCTGAGCAAGCTTCTGGTTCTTACTCCGCGACCCTGGCTGCCCCTTCTGAGCCCGGCTGAGCTCGATGCTCAAAAGCTGTATGTGCCCTTGTCTTTGAAACATACCTTCTTTACAGTTACAATCTTCTGGGAAATGAGCCAGTGTTTGTCCTAGCCAGAAGCTCGGGCTGTAGTTGGCACCAAATTTTTTGTGTTTTCTTTCCTTAAAGTATGTGACTTAGGCAGGATTTATGGGAAAGGGAGACCTTCGGAATTTTGCTGCTTTGGAAGTTGAAATAGGTGATTTGTAGAGATAGCAGATGTGTCCAGTTGCTCTGGTAACTAATTCTGTTTCCTGTTGGTGGCTGGTTGGTACCCAACTTCTAATTCAGTACTTGAGTTTTTACTGCCCAGCTTCTGAGCACCAGACTTCTTAGCAAGCAAGACATGGAAGATTCCCAGTGTTCACTTATGGGGAGTAGCCCAGCTGGCTTGTCATGCTGGACTAGATGAATTGTGAATGTTAATTATACTGATCAATACAGTGTCCTTGGTAACAGGCTTGTAGCTGCTGTAGAATCTGTTTACTTCAGGTTTGTACCAGAAAAGAGACCAGGCTGGTTGGGACATGGTGTTCTCAGTCTAATTAGCTGTATTGTAAGACCAAGAAAAATGCATCTTGGAGGGGCTGACCTTATTGCACCCTTTCCCCAGGATTTCCCAGAGGGAACCATTACTCTGGGGGTAGTTTCTGTTCTTGTTCGCCAATTGAGAATGAATTGAGGTTGGCAAAGGCTTGGTTCTTAGTGGAGACAGGGTTAAAGGATGTTTACAAATCACAAAGGTTAGAAGGAGAGCGCCTGTGTTTGAGGAGCACCTTACTTCTCTACCTAGTTTGTAATTAGGAGTGAATAGTTGATGAGATTAGTTTCAGCCTATGCATTCAAGAGAAGGAACTCCTCCTGTTTGGGGAGTAGGGGGTTCATAATTCTGCACATTCTTTTCTGACTCTACAGCAAGGGAATTAGCTGAGTGCTGGGCATGTTTGGAATGAGAGCACTTTGCCAATTTTTACTAAATTTGGGCCAAGCCATTGTAAAAGTATGGTGTCTGTCTTCCTCAGACAGACTCTTTGTCATGTTCTCTTAACCCCTTGTGGAGCCGTCTGATGGATTGTCTGTACCTGACAGATGGAGTTGGTATGAAAGATAGATTCCCTACTTCCTTTGTCTTATTCGTTTTATTTCTGAACAAGGCATGTATAACCCACTTGTTCCCTGTCTTCCTCAAGTCACTTTATCAGGAGCCTGGTAAACTGAGTGTGCTTGTGTTTGGTTTTTCAGATTCTGCTTAACATGATTTCTTAGATTAGTACTTCTCATGGGTTGGGGAGGAATGGAAGCTATCAGTCACATAGCGAGCTTTTTCAAAATATTCATTACCTGGACCCTAAACTAGACCAGCTTAATCAGAATTAGGGATGGGCAGGTAGAGAATAGGGAGGCATTTTGAAACAGCTTACCCAGATAAAAATCCCAGATTTAGAACTACTCTTTTAGGTTATCTAGCAAGGCTCTCCAAAACTGTTACAAAATCTGATGTTGGGATGGCAATGCAGCTGCCACCTATGTTGGATGACTTCGATCATAAGGAAAAATTTTGTAGGTTGTGTGAAAGGTCCTAAGAATAGTCTACCCTTACTCTTCTTCATAGAATTCAAACTAAGCCATGATCAGAAGTCATGCAGCCCTGTCTGTTTAAGATTGAGGACCTGCTGTGTCCCAGGACCTGTGTGTGGTAGGCACTTAGGATGCATCAGTGAACAAAACAAAGATTTATACTCTGCAGAGCTTACATTCTTGTGAGGTTATTGTTTGGATCATTTAAGTCTAGTATAGGGGTTCTTAACCATTTGGGGTGTGGAGCCCTGTCAGAGATGTGTTCATATTCCAGAATAATGCATATACAGTCATGTGCCACTTAACAATGGGATACATTCTGAGAAATTTTGTCATTGTGGGAACATCACGGAGCGTACTTACACAAACCTGGATGTTATAGCTTACTACACACCTAAGCTATGTGGGGCCTATTGTGCCCAGGTTGCAAACCTGTATAGCATATTACTTCATTGAATACTGTAGGCAATTGGAACACAATGGTAAGTAAGTATTTATGTATCTAAACAGAAAGGCTACAGTAAAAGTATGGTATTGTATAAAAGATAAAAAATGGGCAGGGCATGGTGGCTCATGCCTGTAATCCTAGCACTTTGGGAAGCCACGGCAGGAAGATCGCTTGAGGCCAGGATTTGGAGACCAGCCTGGGCAATATACTGAGACCCCTTCTCTACAGAAAAATAGAAAAACTAGTTGAGTGTGGTGGCGTGTGCCTGTCCCAACTACCCGGGAGGCTGAGGTAGGATGATCGCCTGAGTTCAGGAGTTCAAGGCTTCAGTAAACTATGATTTGCCACTGTACTCTAGCCTGGGTGACAGAGCAACACCCTGTCTCAAAAAAAAGAAAAGAAAGAAAAAATGGTATGATGGTATGCCTGTATAGGGCACTTACCATGAATGGAGCTCACAGGACTGGAAGCTACATTGGGTGAGTCAGAATGTAAAGACCTAGGATATTACTGTACATTACTGTAGACTTTATAAACACTGTACATTTGGTCTACACTACATTTATTTTTAAAAAATTTCTTTTCGATAATAAATTTACCTTACCATACTGTAACTTTTTTACTTTATAAACTTTTTAATTTTCTTTAAGTTCTTGACTGTTTTGTAACAGTACTTAGCTTAAGACACAAACATATTGTACAGCCATATAAAAATATTTTCTTTATGTTTTTATTCTATAAGCTTTTTTCTATTTTGAAAAATTTTTATTTTTACTTTTTAGATTTTTTTTGTTAAAAATTAAAACACACACATTAGCTTAGGACTACATGGGGTCAGGATCATCAATATCTCTGTCTTCCATCTCCACATCTTGTCTTACTGGAAGGTCTTCAGGGGCAGTGACAGGCATGGAGCTGTCATCTCTGATGATAACAATGCCTTCTATAATATCTCTTGAAGGACCCACCTGACGCTGTTTTATGGTTAACTTTTTTTTGTAAGTAGGAGTACACTCTAAAATAATGATAGGCCAGGTGTAGTGACTCACACCTGTAATCCTAGCACTCTGGGAGGCCAAGGCAGGAGGATTGCTTGAGCTCAGGAGTTTGAGACCAGCCTGAGCAAGAGTGAGACCCTGTCTCTCCTAAAAATAGAAAAATTAGCTGGGTGTCATGGCACACATCTGTAATCCTAGCTACTGGGGAGGCTGAGGCAGGAGGATTGCTTGATGCCCAGTGGTTTGAAGTTGCAGTGAGCTACAGTGACACCACTGCACTGTACCCCGGGCAACAGAGCAAGATTCTGTCTCAAAAAATAAAAAATAATGATAAAAAGTATCATATAGTAATTACATAAACCAGTAACATAGTCGATTATTATCATTATCAAGTATTATGTACTGCACGTAATTGTATGTACTAGACTCTAAACAACTGGCAGCACAGTAGGTTTGTTTACGCCAGCATCACCACAAAAACTTGAGTAATGCATTACACTACAACGTCACTAGGTGATAGCAATCATCATCTTATCCATTATATTCTTATGGGACCATTGTTGTATGTATGGCCGGTCATTAACCAAAATGTCCTTGTGGAGCACATGACTAGATACATAACAACTTGCATATGAGAGGGAGCTGGCAGCCTGAAGCCCATCCGTGGACCCCAGGCTAAGAACCTAGAATCCTTGTGAAAATTCAGGACGTGGTGATTGGGATAAAGCCAGGCCCTGGGTTAGGTGTTTGAGAATATTATCTGCTAGCCAGACTGGGTTATAATTTCTTGATCTATACAGTCAAGGCAGTTTGCAAAGAGGTCAAGGGTATCTCAGGGGTATCTCTAGAAAAAAGAGGGAACAGCCAGGCCTCCTCTAAGCCAACATCGTTTCTTGAGTCTGTATTTTACGTGAACCACTAAGAATCATTTTGACTCTGTCCTCATCCCCACCTCTAGTTTCTGGTTGGCTGTGCTTCCTATACTCAATGGTTTAAAAATCAGGTCAAAAAAATAAGAATTCCCCTACCATGCTAATTTATATTATGAATTCCTGGACTGAAGTGATATAGTAAAATTATAAAGATCATGGCAGGATGTTTTTGTGGCTTCAAAACATAGAAAATCACAGTCGATTTGAGGGGCTGATGAAATGGCCAAAGAGTAAAGATTAGGAAAAAAAAGAGGACAGAACTCAGAAAGACGGTTGACTAAGCTGGTAAGCCAAAAGGCCAGGAGAGCAGCTTCCTCCATAAGCCAAAGTGAGCAGATCTGAGGCACATACACACACATACGATTCCTCTTTAGTCTTGAAGGGATCTGTCACTGTTGCTTTATTATCAAATAGGACCCAAGATAAAAACGGGAGGGCAGATAAGGTTTTGCTTTATTTATACTAACGTTAATATGTCTCTGTCCCTGGAAAAATTGGTGTTTAACATGAAAGAAAGGTCAAACTCTGCCTCTGGGTTAGCACAGTGTATAACATGTATTGCAGAAACATGAATGGCATTTCATTTGGGGCACTAGGAGAGAGAATTATGTGGAAAGACAGCTGGATTTAGTGGTTGGAGTACATAGAGTCCTGTGCCAATTCTACCTTTACCTCCCTGAAATCTGATCTTCAGTATAACAGCAGGCCAAGACCTCTTTACTTTAAGGTGGTCTTTACAGGGATATTCTTGTTGCTTTGCCTGAGGTCTAAGGGGACCTTTCCATACTCACACTGAAAGATAGCTGAAAAAGGACTGTATTCAAGGCCATCCAGACTAAATTTGTATAAACTCTGATCCCATTAGAGAACAGAGTCCACAGTCCTCCCCAGAGGAGTCAGGAGGCTCTAGAGGTTCCAGTTATAACTGCTTTCCAGCATATAGAAAAACTGTTCTGCTAGGAAACCTTACAACTGGCTATTTATACAAGGACATCTCATTGTTTGCTCAATTATGCTTTAAAGCTGAAGCTGCCTAATCTAGGGGAATATAATCATACCAATTATCTTTATATTCTGTTTTTAAAGAAACTTTGAAATGACTAAAGGCATTCCAGACCTCACTTCCTGGGACTATTATGTTTTTCAGTTCTGTTCAGCTTGTGAAACTATATACTTAAAACCTGCTTACTCAGTTTTTGCAAAAATTCTGTTCTTAAAAACCATATAAGTGGAAATTTTTCTTCATTAATTATTTTACATTTTTCTGCTTTATTAAGGTATAATTGACAAATAAAAGTTGTATGTATTCAAGATGTACAATGTGATGTTTTGATATATGTATACATTGTTAAATGATTACCATAGTCAAGCTAATTAACTATCTATCATCCACTGCACTCCAGCTAGCCTGGTTGACAGAGCAAGACCTTGTCTTGCCAGGCGTGGTGGCTCAACGCCTATAATCCTAGCACTCTGGGAGGCTGAGGCGGGCGGATCATTTGAGCTCAGGAGTTCGAGACCAGCCTGAGCAAGAGGGAGACCCTGTCTCTACTAAAAAAATAGGAAGAAATTAGCTGGAAAACTAAAAATATATATATAAAAAATTAGCCGGGCATGGTGGTGCATGCCTGTAGTCCCAGCTACTCAGGAGGCTGAGGCAGTAGGATTGCTCGAGCCCAGGAGTTTGAGGTTGCTGTGAGCTAGGCCAATGCCACGGCACTTAGCCCGGGCAACAGAGTGAGACTCTGTATCAAAAAAAAAAAAAAGACCCTGTCTCAAAAAAAGAAAAAAACATATCCTATCCGTCACCTCACAGTTACCTTTTGTGTGTGTAGTGAGAATACTTAAGATCTATTCTCTTAGAAATTTTCAAGTATACAATCTATTATTATTAAGTGTAGTCTCTGCTATACAGTAGCTCTCTAGAACTTACTCATCTTATGACTGCAAGATTATACCCTTTAACCAACATCTCCCTATTTCTCCCCTCTGCTGAGCCCCGACCCCTGGTATCCACCCTTCCCCTCCCTGTTTCTATGAGTTTGGCTTCTTTGGATTCCACATATAAGTGAAATTATTTAATTGTGTACTTTAAATAAATATCTACCATAGTTATGAAATCAAGATTCAATGCTCATATATCATGTTACTTAAATCCAGAATACTTCAATTAAATTAATAGACTTATAAGAACATTAAGTTAGTAGAGTCAGAGAGGTGGGTACTAGAAAGTGAAAATACATTAATGACAAAATTTGTCTTTTTTTTTTTCTGATTTGGGGTCCGTAAATTTAATATAACTCTTTTTGAATTGGGAAAATTCAACTTTGCTAGATCTTTTAGACATGGTATTTAATGTAAGATGTGAGATGACTTGGAGAGGGTGCTTTTCAAGTGGCACACCATAGATGAGAAAGGAACCTAGTGGAATGTTTTTAATTTAAGGGCATGTTCTCTGATTGTGATAAGTGTTAATGTGTGAAAGAAAAAAATCCCTTATCACTATTTAGCACATAAATAAATCCCTTTTAAAAGCACATTTAAATATATATTCTCTGTTGTATGTTTTAAAGTATGGTAACTTCTCATGAAAATAACCAGTGAGTTTCCCAGGTGACCAAAAAAAAAAAAAAACTTATTGGTCAGTTTAACTATACCAAATTGAAATCTCCTTGTGTAAATGCAGCTGGAATTGATTGAAATAGGAAATTCTGAGTTAATTTCTTTTGCCCTAGTAAAGTGGTCAGGATTAGATTTCCCATACATTCTTCTTCTCCTCACTCCACCCCGCCAAAAGACAGTGGAAGTATATGCCAGAATGGAATAGTTTGCTTCCACATTGGGCTCTACTATTCATTCCACACCCTTTCTAAGCTAAGGAGGTGAGGGATATAATGCCTCTCAATGACAATTCATTGGCAACTTTAAAACATTATATTTTTGCCTGCATCATTTCACTTTTCCCAAAACTAATCAAGATTTTCTTCCCTAAAGCTGACAAACGTTTATCTAGTATTGTAAGCTCAGAAAGCTTTAATACAGCAATAGACCCATTGAAAATAAAGAGGAAGGCTGCTGTTTCCCCAGCCTATTCCAAAAGAAGGAAAATAGTACAAGGTTTGTGGGCGCTTTTTTGTTTTTTGCTTTTTAAATCTTAGTGTGGGTAGCAAATTGCCTTAAGCAAGTCACTTAACCCTCACTCCTGTTCTGTTTTCTCATCTGTGAAGTATAGATGCAGCACTCAAAGGATTCCAGAATGTTTTGAAACTACAAATCCTCTGTAAACTGTAAGTCACTGATGTTGAGTCAGAGCACTTAAACTAGAAAGTCAGAGAGTTTGGCATTCAGGATCTTGGTGTTCACCATACTAGTAAGTGTGGATTTCAAACTCGTTTTTTTTTTTTTTTTTTGAGACAGAGTCTCACTCTGTTGCCCGGGCCAGAGTGCCGTGGCTTCAGCCTAGCTCACAGCAACCTCAAACTCCTGGGCTCAAGCGATTCTACTGCCTCAGCCTCCCAAGTAGCTGGGACTACAGGCATGCGCCACCATGCCCGGCTAATTTTATATATATATATATATATGTGTGTGTGTGTATATATATATGTATATATATGTATGTATTTAGTTGTCTAGATAATTTCTTTCTATTTTTAGTAGAAACAGGGTCTCGCTCTTGCTCAGGCTGGTCCCGAACTCCTGACCTTGAGCGATCCACCCGCCTCAGCCTCCCAGAGTGCTAGGATTACAGGCGTGAGCCACCGTGCCCGGCCTCAAACTTACTTTTAAATGAGCTTTAAGTAAAAATCTTGATCTAGTACTTTCAGGTGGTTTTATCAGTGAGGCTTGTTCTTTGTATGCCAAGAGTTAAACAAAAATGGTTTGAAAATATTTAGATCAATGATGTTCTAGTAGTAGTATTTATTGATAAAATTTTCCCAAATAACTTCCTATACAAAATTTAATTTTGACTTTTGGTTTGCCATACATCATATAGCAAGAAATCTTCATCCTTGTACTTTTGTCTACTTTTCAGAAAATAGCTGTTCAGAAAGTCATAGGTCAGGAAAACTGAAATTTCTGTATTGTGGTCTTGGCAGGTGGAGAGGATGGGGGGTTGTATGTTATTCATTCATTTTAGAGCAATAGGTAATGTCACAATCAACAGTTCTTTTCATCCAGCTTATTTCTTACAAGTCATCTAAGGTCATGATTTCATATTGATACTTTAATCTAAAATTGAACATATACATCAAGTTGTTTGGTATGTGTTTGCCTTTCTAGTCAAGAAGAATGGCAAATACTGCCTCTCTAGAATGAAAAATGCACATGTTTTAAAAATAGTTTGACACCGACTGATAGATTCTTGTCTGTGTATTGTGTCTCTAGTCTCTTCTTCTAGAGGCTTAGAGTTTTTGTTTTGTTTTTAAGAATTGTGGAAACTAAAGTCAGCTGCAGCTGATCTTTAAAGGGATTTCACTTTGTCCTTTGAACTTGAAAATATGCATTCTAACTGCAGAACAGATTCTGAAAGCCCCATTAACCCAGTCACATTTGGAAACAATACGTGTCACTGTATGGTCACTAACATTAGGTCCTTAAAGTCAGATTTATTTAATGTTGAGTTTTGATGTCTTTTTCCTTCCCTAAGTCCATACTTTATGGGAAGCAGTGGATGGTTTCTGTCTCATTAATGTTCGTTGGATGTTAGCCTGGGATTCAGAACACCAACCCTCATAGACTCAGCTGCCACTAATTGGGAGCTGCTCGTAATTCTTCTGCCAACTAAGTACTGCTCAGCAAGGAATTTCCATATCTTTTACCTCTAGTTAAGACATAGCCTAGCCTTCCCAAATGCTGAGCTGACTCAACAGCTAGGATTCACTCAGTCAAGGAAATATGTGAATTTAATTTGAATTTGTAAAATGTAATTGGCTTTCAACCTCACTTGAGCTAGGCTTCCAGACCTAGGAAGGAAAAATTGTTTTATACATTGCTAATCATGTTCCTTTTTCATAATATGAAGAAATTACACAGATGGTGTTTGCTTAATCTGTGTGGCTACCTTCCAAAATGCCAGAGATCCCATCTTTTATGGCTCTCCAGTGATCACTTGCATTTGGTGTTAAATTTTCTTCCCATAGACATGGATTTGAAGAATACGGATTTGCCTATTTGTAAGCAATTGACAAATTTTCATCTTAAAAAAGAACATCCCAGTATACCTTGCGATAGGGTTTGCCAATTTAACTTCTTGTGCACTTCATTTAAAGTCAAGGTTGAAACCAGGCTCTGTGGCATGCGCCTGTTGTCCCAGCTACTCGGGAGGCTGAAGCAGGAGGCTCACTTGAGCTCAGGAATTCGAGGCTGTAGTGCACTATAATTGACCTGCTATTACAAACTTCTAAACATGTAGTAACCTGCCTTGGTCTTTCCTTGGTCTTTCAATCAAGAATTGTTGATTCTTATACTCTAAACCAATGCAAAGTGATTTCCAAGTGGAAAAAACCAGGTGCAAAATATATTTTCCCTCTCTTACTTTTTGATTAAGAGAGGGAAAATAAGAATATAAATACATATTTTCTCCCTCTCCTCGCCCCAAAAAAGCAACAGAAGGATAAACCAGAAAGCAGTGAAAATGGGGGGGGGTGTTGAGTCATAAATGTTTTATATATCAAAAATAAGATTAAAGCAAAGAGAAAAATAAGGAACCTTTAAATTGTTTACAAACACACATAAACCTAACTAAGCTATCAAATCTAACCTAACCTAATATATCAAATTGATTACACAATCACCCAGAAAACTATACTTTGACTATGCATTCTTTATGAAATATACTCTAAGGACAAAAGTTTTTAAGGATATCTTGACACATCATTCAGTAAATTATGGTTAGTAATAACATTATTCTTGTCATTTTGAAACTATTTGATGTGTATGGTAGAATAAAGTGGATAAATAAACATTGTTATTAAAGACCAAGGTTTTCAACATAAGAGAAAAGAGATACACATAGGAAAATTAAACTTTTTTTGAATAAAGGTAATGTTAAATTTGAAATAGAAATATCAATATGAACTCATGCAAACAAAAAGATTTCTTTCCCTACTGAAATAACCTAAAAGCAGTGACACCTCTCATAGTAGTTAGCACACCTTGTACCCAGATATTACTTTCAAAATACCGTTACCCACTAAAAGAAATAAAGACTCCTTACAGAAATGGCTGATGCTAGGTCTAGAGCAGAGAAAGAACAAGGTGAGCCTGGTATATCATGTCAAAAGGGCAGAAGAGTCAGCTCGAAGGAAGCTCCCGCTGGCGCAATTCTGGACAGTCTGAGCATTCAGTGCGCTTTATGTATAATTGTAACACATTAAATAACAGTATGAAAGAAGAAAAGCTTTCCTTTATAAAAGAATGCCAACTAATATATGTGGAAGGAAGGATAGAAAAACATAATTATGTTTTTCATAAACATAATCCATAAAATTAACCCAATATTATTGGTTCAGGCAAGGATTATTAATAAATAGTAAAGTCACTAGGGAGCAGGATAGTAATAGGATGACAAGTATCCCCCCATAAATTAACCTTTACTTGCAAAATAAAACGTACCTTTCAATGAAGAGATACGATGGTCTCACTTTAACCAGGGTTCAGTCTTAGCATCGCTAACAGTAGAACAACCTGATGTCATGTGCTCCCTGATATGATGCACAGTGAAATATAATACATCTTCTATGAAATACTCTTGCCAAAATTTTAATCTCTTTCAAATCTCGGAACTGAACTTCCAGTTTACAGGAAGGAAACAATCTGAAAATTCCAAGATACTGGAGATTCCATAAGACAATGGCCTGGATTCCTCAAAGAAAAGTCAATATCACAAGAGGGATGGGGGAGTGGAAGGACTGCTAGATTAGCAGAGGCTAAAGAAAGTTAACAAATGCATTTAATGCACCTCGATTCCACCCTAGGTTAGAAGGGTGTGAGGATAGTGATGGGTCCACAACTATAAAAAGTTATTCTTGAGAAAATTGGGGAAGTTTGAATACAGTCTGGATATTTGATGATATAGAATTATTAATATTCTTAAGTGTGCTATGTCATCATCGTTCTGTAGAAGAATGTCCTTATTCTTGGAAGATGCATTCTGAAGAATTTATTGGTGAATGTTTCCAACCTTTTTTTTTTTTGCGGGACCATGTGAAAGTATGCATGTGTACGTGTGTATATATACAGAGAAGAAAACCTAATATGGAAAGTGGAAAGATTCAATCTAGGTGGAGAGTATACAGGTGTTCATTATATTATTCTTTTAAATTTTTTGTATGTTGAAAATGATCATAATAAAGTTAGGAAGAATGTATGTACAATAGTGGTGCTGTCGGGGAAGACTATGGTGTATCAGGAAATCAGGAACTAAGATTTCTTTGGTCACCTGTACTAATTTTTTTTTAAACCTAGAATTGATGATAATTTAATGTTTGGGAGAAAAAGAGAGATGACTGGCATGTTTTTATATAATATTGGTAGTGGGATTGAGGGTAAGAAAGTATGGATAGGCCAGGCAACTGGACAGGCAGGTAGCTAAACAGGCATTGAAAACATAGTCTGGATGTGTGCTGCATTCTGTTGTAAATTGTGGTTTTCTAAACATTAGGAAGCCCTTTCCTACTTACTGCCATTTTTTTTAACCTCTTAATTTTACCTTTAGTTGGGAGGCCTAGATCACTCATATTAACTAGAGCAGTGGTCCCCAACCTTTTTGGCACCAGGGACCATTTTCATGGAATACAGTTTTTCCACGAATGGGGGGGGTGGGAGAGAAGGGGGAGGGTATGGTGAGGGATGGGAGTGGCTGTAAATACAGATGAAGCTTCACTGGCTGGCCCGCTGCTCACCTCTTGCTATGGGGCCCTGTTTCTAACAGGCCACACAGATGGACTGGTTACCAGTCCATCGGGGTTTGGGACCGCAGAACAAGAGCACTTCAGACAATTAATAGAAAGCCAGTAAAGTGTTTCGTTTCATAGGAAGAGAGGGGGTGTGTCTGTTAAGGCTAAAACTGATCTCGGTAGAGTTTTTCAAGCTCTATTTTCCTCACCTTTTAAGTGACTCAGCAGCATGGGGCCTGGTATTGCCTCACCCCTTCCTCTCACCAGCATTGACTAAGGATCAAGTTGAGTCCCACTTTGAAAGGATTATTTCCTCTGACTGTGGAATTGGATTCTAGCACCATGTGTGTGTTATATCCTATTACCGTTGAGACATAGAGACGGGTAGAGTGGGGGAGGGAGATGTGTGCTGTGATTAGTCAGCTTGCCACCCGCCCCCCCACAACCTCAGGCCCCATCTGGGGAGACTGAGAACTTAAGAAACTTGAGACAGGGAAGGAGAGCAGGGAGCAGCCAAAACCTGCTGAGTCTCAGAAGACTGGTTTCTGCACTAGGGAATGGAAGAAGCGACTGAAGGTGGCTGTGGATTCAACTCTGGCCTGAGATTGATTTCCTTGAGATACGTTTTCTGGTGGGTGTATCTGAGGGCAACGTGTTGGGAAGGGAATCTTTGGGAACCTTTTTTGGGGAAATTCTTTTATCTCATTGAGGTGAAAGGTATTCAGACTTGTATATTTCTTTTACTAAGAAATTGGTACTTACTGATAACTTTGGATTCATCTGAAATGGGAATCAGACTGATCACTGTAAATATCAAGAAAAGGTTTTGCATCTGTTCAGGCTGCCATGTGCTCTTCCTGTCCTCTGCAAAGGGAATGGGTGAGTAGAATCTGTAGAAGAAAGAACAAATTAGCCAGAAGATGTGTGAAAGGGATTAGAAAAGATGTAAGAATCTTAGAAACTGTTCTAGCATACTGCTTTAGTCATTGACCTTGTTAAAATTTCTAGCTTCTTCTAATCACTTTTTTGCTCAGTTGTTAAGTGCTAGCTAAGAAATATGCTGCCCATAATTTCTAAAAAGAAAAATCTCTACACACAATATGCTAGAGGAGATAATGGGACAGAATATATAAAGTGAGTAATGTCCCAGAAAATAAGTAGTGTACCAGAAGAGGGATGCTAGCCCTTCATGTATTCCTCAGCCGTGAGAAAGACTGATCCCTCTACTACCCTCTAAGGTATGCTTTCTTAATAATTTGTTTTCCTAATAATTGGTGTTTGCCTTCGAGTCTAGTTCTTTACCCTTAAGAGGAAACCTTTCTCAGGAAATTAAAAGCTGTTAGATCAGTATGTTAAATAACAGATTTAATAAGATGTCTTGCCTAACCTCTGCTTTTTGGAGGCCTGTGGTAAACAATATCCAGATAAGACTGTGAAGACTATAATATCTGGCATGTTCCTGAAGGAGCAGTGAAATTCCATGGGCAGAGCCATTTACATTATCATTACACTGTGGGTCAAAACGCATCTACAGATTTTAAGGGATCATGTTTCCTTGCATGGTACTTCCCTGGAACAGCACTGGGTTCTTGGTGCCTACCAATTGTATTGACTAAAAACATGTAACACACCATGGGTGTTACCCTCATCACCATCCCTTGGCTAGAGTGTCATAGTGGAATTCTGGTGGCTTTTAATTCTTTCTGATTCAGGAGCTAGAAGACAAAAGTGGTGGGACCCGAGAAGGAGTGTAACTGAGCTATTTAACATCTGAGTTCATAGGACATGTGCTCAGTCCTATGAGGAAGTCAGCTCAGTCTCTAAAGGTAAAAAAAAAATATCAGTTAGGATCAAGTAAATGAGCAGCATATTGACAATTTTTCTTCTCTTGAGTCCTATTACGTTTTTGAATTTCCTGTGCTCCCTGTTTCTTGGTAAGTTATGTACAACAGTTCTTTCAGCTTACTCTGTCACCAGACTTAACACTAGATGGTGGATATGCTGTACCCCAAGTTATTTTGTTCAGCAGAGCTTTTCTTTGCCATTCTTACATCACATGGAAGAAAGTCAACCATTGTACCTGCTAAGCTATTTGAAGAGGTGCTTTAAAATAGCACATTCGACTGGCCTGATAATTAACTGGGTTTTTAAGACACAGCAAGTAGACTTCTGTATTTGGGTGTGCTATTTGAAGAATGGGTCAATCTGACCTTCTAGCCTTTCTCAGATGTGCTGTTAGTTCAAGAATGGAACACTGTTTTGCTTGTTCAGTTGTGGGTAAGGCTGTATGGATGGTGAGGACTCAAGCACAAAATAGTTCTTTAACATAAGACTTTTTTACTTTAAGATACTTTTTGGACTTTAACCATCTTATTTCCTTTTCCCCCCTCCTCTTCCCAATCCTGTATTCTATTTAGGGTTAGTATTCCTTGTAGATCTAGATTTGAAGAAACACAAAAGCATACTGATTAATACGTAATGATTGGAAGAAATCATGATGACAGGAATTAATATAAACAGAGCAACCTTGCAGTCATCTTTTGATTTTCTTTTTACCCAAAGTACCATATTTGGCTTAAATGCAGTGAGTTCAACCCAATCAGAAGGCTGTTACTGAGATCTGGTTTCACTGGAGAGAAAACTTGTGACATGAAAGTTACTTTTGGCAGCAGTGTCTTTATTTACGATGTAAAAGTGACCACCACTCCAGGAGGTACCTCGCCAAGGGGAAAACAGCTCCTGTCTGTGAAGACAACCAGCAGAGCTAGCAGGCCTGGAGGAAACTGGCGGAGCAGGAACACTCCACAGTAACAGTTGTGGTAGAGGTTCTCTTCAGCATGTAGTTTGGGGTGGAAGAGAAGACCAGGTTATCAAACAATCTCTGTGTTTCTGGGCCACCTTATAAGCAGTGAGAATATCAAAGAGCTGCAAAAATAGCCAACCACCCATCCATGTTGTGACTTAACATTCTGCCCACTTGAAATATGGACCATACTCATTATTTGAGAGATGGGGTGGTAGGGGCACTGCACTGATTAGTAAGCTGCTTGCAATACAGTCTAGTATTTTTAGACGGGAAAGATTTTGCTAAGCTTTGGGCTACTGATGAACTTTATTAATACAAGAGGAGACTATGACTATTATTCAGTCCTTAGGTTGCCGAAGAAACACATTCCGTCTTATCACAGCCGCCTATTTTTTATCTAAAAAACTGCAAATGTTATTGCAGTTCCCTCCCCGATCCTCACTCTCCATGTAGGTGGTATCTGGGAACATGCCCAGAGCCTTTTGAAAAAAAAAAAAAAAGATGAACAAGGGAAGGAATCATAACAGCCGTGAGAGGAGGGCAGCTTCTGAATTGGCTGCCCGTGCCAGCAGCAGGGAATCTGGTGAAGGAAGGGCTGCCTCTAGAGAGTGTTAAAAGGCGTTCATAGGGCCAAGGCGGCGGCTCATGCTATAATCCTAGCATTCTGGAGGTTGAGGTGGTAGGATTGCTTGAGCTCAGGAGTTCGAGACCAGTCTGAGCAAGAGCAAGAGCAAGACCTGTCTCTACTAAACATAGAAAAATTAGCTGGTTGTCGTGGTGCACACCTGTAGTCCCAGCTACTCGGGAAGCTGAGGCAGGAGGATCACTTGAGCCCAGGAGTTTGAGGTTGCCGTGAGCTATGACATCGCCACTGCATTCTACCTGGGCCAACAGAGCAAGACTTTGCCTGAAAAAAAAAAACAAAAGGCATTGATGGTCTCTTAACTATGTATTTTTTCCACCACCAAAATAATAGCATATTGGGTTCAAAGTCATTCCTTGGTCCTGGATTAATCTCTTCAGTAAAACTAGCTTTGCTGACTGAAGAAGTCATGTGAGCATGCAGTGGGAAATCTTATCTAGAAGGGCAGAAGGGCAAATGCTGACCTGTGGCCACCTGAATGACTATTTTTTTTTAAAGACAGTTCTTTTGATTGAGCTATTTAAAATTAAAGTTTTAGCACTGAAACTAAAAAAAGTTGCTTTAGATGTATGTACAAAGATACTTGTTAATCAAGTTCTTATACAGTGTATGTGGTTTAGCTTGAGTCTTTACTATTTTACTTATCTTTGAAACTTTATTGACTTGATCTTACACAAGAAAGGACTTTGAAAGGTTCACTCATTCTACAGATATTTATTGAACACCTTCTTACACGTATAGGACCCTGGGCTAGATGCCAGGATATGTAGCCCTTACCCTTCCATGCCTCTAGACTCTGTTCTTAGACTTAATAAAACAGTCTGTAGACTCTGCCCCTAAAGAAAAAAAAACTTGCCCAATTGGATATTGAACCAGGATGAGTTTTAATTCGAAGTACACCCAGGATTTTTTCTCTCAGGCCTTCTGCACGAGTAGTAGTATCCGTGACTGTTCTCTGCTTTCATTCTTGGTGTGAACCATGCTAGATAGAAAGTTGAAAATACAAACCTCTGTTCCCCTGATTACTGCTTCATTACCTGTGGAGTCCTGCTAATTTAGTTTTTAATTTGTTTATGTTAGCTGCTTATGCCTAGGCTGCACACTGAAGCCTGTTCTTACACTGCAGGCTAGTGCTTCCCTAGCAGAAGGGCACATGTGAAAGAGGATGGGAAGGTTTGCAGTTGTAGCTAATGGGTGGTTTACTGTTCCTGGCTTGAAAGTGGCTACACCATGTTGTTAGTGTCATGCAGAGATTTTAATCTGTAATAGTTTACATTTCCAGAGATACTTGCTAAAGACTTCACTTAATGGATTCTCCATGGGAACCTTTGAGATTTAGATTGTGAGGAGAATTTCAGTTCTGATTCTCAAACCATCTTGTTTATTTCAGGAAGGTGAAATTTACTTTATATTTTGAAGAAAGGGTTTATCAGAGTTTAAATAGGAGTTCAGGAGAAAGGTTTAAATCATGTAATAAAAGTGTTTTTATATACTTTAGAAATATTCATTAATTTGTCTATAAGTAATATTAATTGCAAGCTATTTCCTATTTCTTAAAGCTAGTTTTCCAAGTATCCTTCTAACAATTATCTAGTTCTGGTTTATTTCATTTAAGGAAGCTTTTAATACAGAGTTACCAAGTCATTATTTTCTGCTTCCTTCAGATTTGTCCTAATTAGTTAGAATTTACTATGGTATATGTGGATTTTTCAATTTCTCTTTATCATTGTATTCTGGTGTTTTAAATTTTTGCTGAAGTTCTGCACTGGCTTTGTGAAGCATAGATTGTGGTTGGGCTCTCAGTATTAGCAAACTAATGCCCAACATCATATCTAGGCATCTCTTCGTAATTCTTTCAGAAAGCAAGACCATTGCCAACTTTAGAATAAGAATGTGCTACAAGAGAATATTCTGAAAATAAAACCAAAAAACCCAGAAGCACCACAAGATGCTGTTTTTTGAAAGAGTTGGGAGAACGGTAAAGAGTTTAAGGTGTTAAGGGTATAAGAGGGAAGAAAACTTTGTGGAATGTGAGAGATATTTGTAAAATTGGACAAATGCTAAAAGAAGTTGGGTCTTAACCTCACCCCCTCCCCCAAATTATGCTGAAACAATTGGGAAGAGATAGTAATTGGCATTTTGAGAGAAATCAGAGAGTAGCCTCTGCTTTCCCTCGTTTCTGGTGGGAGAGTTGGGGGCATAGTAGGAGTCATGTGATAACATTGGCTTTTAGGGATGACAGTATATGACCTTAAA